>JARFJB010000427.1:0-121805 GCA_036346205.1 Vesta saturnalis
AATATTTGTTTTTTATAGGGATGGTACATTTTGGGAGGATCATATGGTAAAAAAATTAGAAGAATTTTACTATACGTCTTTATTACTGGAATTAATGGATCCACGCAGATGTCGTGATTTAAATCTTCGAACTGTACAGTGCATCCCATTTTGGATGAGACAGCCAGATATCTCGTTGTTGTTGAAGATAGAACCTTGCGGTTTCCGCGGTTTTGTGCCACTTTTTGTGAAACTCAAGATGGCCCGAACGGATTTTGCCCAACTTCTTTCGATTATAAATTACAGGGTGTTTTTGAAAATCCACACCTTTTGGATCCCCTCCATATCTAAGAAGTTTCTTAGCGATAATGTCAAATTGAAAACTTGTCCCATAGAGAATTTTACGTAGAATCCAGGGGCACACTCAATTTTTTTTTTCGGGGTATAGTTATGGAGATAAGACTCAAACTTATGATTTTTTCAGTACAACACCCTGTATTTTATTATCTCATTAAATTACTTTTTTTTTCCTTCGAAATGATATATAATAAATAAACATGAAGTTTTAAAAAATGCACCAAAATTACTAAAACATTGAATTTTAATAGAGTGCCATGGATTTCAAAGTTTTACTACAGGGATTATTATTTGTGATTTTTTATAGTAGGTCATGGATGCTCAAACACTGTTGTTGACTTTTGGAGCATTGTTTTATCAGTGACTGTGGAGAAATCAACACATCTGCTGTCATGATGATAAATTTTGATGCGTTTTATTGTGTTTGTGTTTCGATTTTGTTAATTTGTGAAATTTTATAATGGCTGAAAGATTTTTCAGAACAACGAAAAGTATGATATCATACAATGTTTCAATCAATGCCATGAAAATGTTGACGAAGCATTAGAATTATATTTAAACAGGTAAACTAGTAATTTACAATAAGCATTATATGACATATTGTTTTTAATACGTTAGATATCCAGAGAGGCGTCAACCTAGTCGAGCAACGGTATTTAGACTAAAGAATAATCTAAGTCTTAGCCAGCGTCCGTGTCTCTCCTCAGACTTCTTGTACGAAGTTAGAAAATGACACTGGCGTTCCCCGATCACGGGTACAAAGGATTTTAAAAACACAAATTGAAACCCTACAAAGTGAATATTGTCCAGCATTATACCCTGGTGATGCAGCGAGGCGTGTGAATTTCTGTAATTGGTTTTGAACCAAACTCGAAGGGACAATAATTTTGAGTAAAGTCATATGGTCAGACGAAGCCCATATAAGCAGTGCCGGTTTATTTAACAGGCAAAATACAAGGCACTGGTATGATGAAAACCAACACCTAATTTTGAGCAACAACAACAGGTCGATTTGGTTTTAATGTAGCCTGTTTCTTATTGGGGACATCAAAAAATACCGCATTTTGAAGGGGCTCTCAACGCGAATAAGTACTTGGCAATTTTAGAAGAAGTAATACCAGAATTCCTGGAGAATGTTCCCCTCGCCTATCTTAATGCCATTTACTTCCAACAATACGGTGCCCCTACCCACAATTCGGGGCTGATTGTGCCGTTTTTAGAAGAAACTTTCCAAGACCATTGGATTGGAACAAATGGACCCATTAGGTGGCCTGCAAGGTCACCTGATTTGTCAGTGTTGGACTTTTTGGGTTTTGAAAAATAAAATATACGGTAAGAGGCACAATAATATTGAAGAACTTCGTGCAACAACAGAGGCAGTTTTCCAGAATTTACAAAATCGGCCTTTCATAATTTTAAATGCATTAAGACGTATTAAGAAATTGTGTCAATTGTGTGTTAGGGAAAATGGAGTTACCGAATAATTTCGAAATGAAATAGTATGAGTAAATATTTAATTAGTTGCTTATTCTACATTATGAACTTTTTATTACTATTTATTTGTTGTTATTAGTTACCTACGTTTTGTGTTTTGTTAGTGAATTAGTGTTAGTATTGTTCTTGTTCCATTCATGGAAAAATCACAAGTAGTATTTGTTCAATTTGAACTTTTTTTGTATGAAAAATCCATAGCCTACTATTAAAAGTCAATGTTTTAGTGATTTTGGAGCATTTTTGAAGAATTTATGTTTATATATTATATATCATTTTGAAGGGAAAAAAATAAAAAATTTAATGAGATGATAAAATACAGGGTGTTCCATTGAAAAAATCATAAGTTTGAGTCTTATCTCCATAACAATACCCCGAAAAAAAAAATTGAGTGCGCGACTGAATTCTACATAAAATTCTCTATGGGATAAGTTTTCAATTTGACATTATCGCTGAGAAACTTCGTAGATATGGAGGGGTCAAAAGTGTGAATTTTCAAAACGCCCTGTAACTTATGAACGAAAGAAGTTAGGAAAAATCCGTTCAGGACATCTTGAGTTTCACAAAAAGTTCACAGACGCGAAAACCGCAAGGTTCTATCTTCAACAACAACCGAGATACTTGGCTGTCTCAACCAGAATGGGATGCACGGTACAAATGACCAATTAAACTTTAAATTGTTTTGTTTGTTCACCTATATCATTTGTTTACAATATTTTAGAAAACTTAATTTCTTACTTTGATACAAAATAAATAAATAGAGTAGTTACTTGTTTTATTTTAATTTTTACTGATACGAATACATTATAATTTAATAAGGTGCATGCATAAAGTACATACCATTTTCGTTATTTTAATTTAAATAATAGTTTGAAGGATTCAAAGTTAATCCGACTACGTTTGTGTTTCCATGGAAATAGGTACGTGCTAAGGAATACCTGAAGATCTTTGTGCCCCCGGGTCACTTAATGAGCAGACCATGTTGCTACATTTTCTAATGGAATTTCTACCTTATTGACAACAGAACACTTATCGTTTTTGTAATGTTTTAAACAGTAAATTATAAATCTACAATTTTTTCAAAATTTTAACAGTTCATATTTCGAAAAACCTATGTCTGAATACCTATATGATTTTTGTTGAAAATATTATCAGTTATAGAAATATTCCAATTTAGTCACTAGTGGGAAAAAAATTCAATAAAAAATTACAGAAATTCAAATTTAAGAAAAACCTATATTCAAACAATTAGGAAGCTTTCGGGACTATTTTGACGTCTTATTCGTTTCTCTAAAGTTTCAGATAACTTCATAATAATATAAAAAGTTAGAACGTTTTTAACATTGCTCTTATAGGGGTTTGATGTGTTGCCTAACTATCTATCGAGACCCTCCTTGATATCTGATTACAGCAGCACCAATCCAACTACCTTCGAAGACCCCTGGTAAACCGACGTCCCCACTGAGATCCCCCGGACCAGTGACACTGTTGAAGTTATCTCCAGGAGGAATCTAGGCCTCCAGGAGAAGATACCACAGCTCACCTGGATGGGCACCCGAGTATCATTATTATTTTACAGTTATTTTGTATTTTTTTCCTGAATAAACCTGTACATAATTTTACTAAACTTTATTTTTAAGTAAAGTACACAACGACCATCCTTGAGCTATCATAACCGATCATAGTAACCAAAAAGCATCACAATACACCAAGATTCTTTACACTCCCAGATATTGGAACAGTTTGCAGAATAATTTTATATTGTATTTTATGTATAACTTTTTTGTGTCCAAATACTATAGCGGACGTTTTATTTGCATTAATTTTAAGCGAATGGTTATAAGAATTTTGTAATACATGAGCAAGGTCTTCATTAATATTTTTGATAGCTATATCTACATCCTTTACTGGAAATGAATAATACATTTGGGTATCATGTGCATAATCATTGATAGTTACAACGCTTTAAACTAGAAAACAAATTAAAAGTATAAACTGTGTACAATAGTGGACCCAAAATAGAAGTTTGTGGCACGCCTTAACATAACATTAAGGAACCCGATTCTACTTCATTCAGCACCACTTTTTGTTTTCTAGGGCTTAAGTATTATCCTATCAGTGCTACTGCACTACTGTTTAATCGAATACGTTCTAATGTTGACAACAGTTAATTATGACTTATCACATCAAACGCCTTGGAATAGTCGATAAATTACTAGCAATAACAAATAAATAAATAAATTGCACTTACCAACCAGTTAATAAAGGCTAGTCATTATTTAAATAAAATTTATTTAGCAAAGAATTTAGGAAGTGTTGTGCATTGCACAAGTGAATTGACAAACGATACACGACACATTCTCCCGCATTGTAGGGACATATTTTATTTCAGAGTTAACACTAACTTACAGAGTGTTACATCACAAAATTATCACCAAATGGAGCGCGAGTATCACTACCATTCAGTGTTACATCACAATCCGTGTATATGTTTTATTTGTCATTTATATATTTAAGCGTTTTAATAAGAACTAAAGTTATCGTCCTCAGTAACTAATTAATTGAGACATCAAAAAGAGAATCATGAAATATGAAGACGCACATATAGACTGCTTAGTATAGCAGTTGGATAAACGTATGAATCCAACTACGGAATCTAAATTTATTTTAGTGAAGAATAGCTAGATCTTTAATAAATGAAATACTATTAAACTGCCTTGAAGATGACAGACCGGAACACCCTAACGGACGAAGGTTAACAGTGAAAAATATAATAATCATAGAACAAATTTTACAAAATTTATTCAAGTCATAATGTAAGTGTAAAGTTGTAAAAAAACTTTTATTTGAAATAGATAAGAGCATTCACGAATAGAAACTTGACATACCAATTAAACATCTAGTCAGATATAACAAAGAAATAGTTTTGTAATCGTTATTGTTCAGTAAAAATACAATGTGTACGTTTAATATAATTTTTAGTTTTGACTATATATGTTAAATTATTGTAGTACTGTGGTGACTTAACTATTTAATTGGTAAAAAAATTATTCAAGATGTAGGAAAAAACACAGCCGAAAACCTACATATACTAAAACCTAAAATTCAATGTATCATTATGCTTTTTAAACATTATAAAAAGCCAAAATCTATTTAATTTAATGCCTTTGAAGTCATTTGGATGTTTATACATCGCAATAGCTTCACGTTGTAAACCAATGTAGAAATGAATGTATCTTGACAATATTTCTGCATTATCGTAATGATTGTCATGATTTACATTATTTAAGGCATGCTCAGCTAACGCAGATTTTTCTGGTTTGCCTATTGAAGTTATTCGGATGTTTGTATATCTCAATAGTTTCGCCTTGTAAACGACCATAACAGTGAGTTTGTCTTGACAATGTTTCCATCAACTTGAATGTGATGATTTACATTATTTATAGAATGCTCTGTTTACTTCGTATTCGGTACGTACATGGAATGAAACCTGCAGACTTGATGATTTAGGTTTTAGGTACATAAAAGCCTGGTTTAACCAAAATTATTTATCTATAAACCTTGCTTAAGCTAAATACATATTCTTCTCATATCACTCAAAAAAGGTCTTGACATACAAATAGATAAATACGTTAAATATAAGTTACTTAAGGTGAAAACTGAGATCTGTATTACATCTTTTTAAATAACTCAGAAATAATGTGAATAATAGGTACTTAGTAATTATGTATCACGCTTTGATTGAAACATACAGTCCGCGCGGCCAAAGAATGCCTGAACGTTGGATGCGCATTCGTCCAACTTGAAGTCTCTTAAGCGCGGCATGTCAGTGGCGTCGCCACCAAAAGCGCGTTCCGTTCATTATCATGTATTACACTAATTAATTATTTATTTCTTTTATTAATTTGCATACGTACTTGTTAATTTAACTTTATTACAATTATTGCAACAAAACGACAGTGAACCATTTTGTGTCCTATGTGAATTTTAAAGCTCATAATACTCAAATTTATTAGACAAATATGTATAAACAACAAATACTTTCACAATACATAGTAAAATAAATAAGTAGTTTTGCGGCGTATGTAATGCTAATGGCATTTCTCATTAAAGAAATCCTAATTTTTTTAAATCCTGAATAATACTATTAAAATACAGCATATTCTGTTTCTATAATTAAAAATTGAACTTATACTTTTTTGATTTTCATAAACGATTAAACTGTTGTGTTCATTTGTAATTCAAATATAAAATTTATTACTTGTCAACATGGTTATTTTTTTATTTTATAAATGTTTAAACTATTACTGTTCATATGTAATTCAAATAAATAAAATATTTTAAAATTTCTTGTGGTTTGGTGACGAATAATTGAAAACGCGACACCGATGCCACTGGTAATGCTTTCAGTCGCTATTGCGTTAACGAGTGCGGCCGAATGCACGAACATCCATGCGCGACACGAGGCATTCTTTGGCCGCGCGGATTGTAACTTACATACGATATTGTTTGTTGGGAATGTTCTGCTAATACACAGTTAAATAATTTAATGGTTTCAGAAAAACATTTCATAAGAGTCATATTAAACAAAAATCGTCTATATCCAACTAATGTTTGGTACAACAAAGGTGGTCTGTTAGATCAACAACAGTTGTACTGTAATAAGTCAAGCTCTTTTCAATCCAAAAACAAAACAAAGGTACATATGATAATCATTCTACATGATATAAAAATAAAAACTAAATTGGAATACATAAATGTTTTAAAACCTTTGGTCAACGCGGTCAAAATTATGTTGCATCTAGAGTACATTCCATTCCACCTAGTGATATTAAAAATGTATGTAGTGTTCATAAGTTTAAACCAAAAATTAAGCAGTAGTTATAGAACTGTCAACACAAAATTGATTTATGACATCTTTGATAAAAACTTTATGATCGATTATTTTACTTTCATGGTAAGCTCATGTTTCGTAATATAAATGGAAACATTATAAGTCCATGTTAACCTATAGACGTGCACTAAATTATTTATTAATGCCACGCATAAGTTCATTTGACTTCTGTGAGTCCTCTTTGTAATATCGGTGTATCTCATTTATTTCTGTTTGCAAATTAAGATATAATCTTTATCCTTCAAAAATTAGATTTGGCCCATAGAGGTAATACGCGTGACCCTGTTCCTAACTAAATTGTGTTGGATAAATATAGACGGCACTGGCGCCAAATCATGACAAGCATTAAAGCCATGAAATTTAGTTCTTGTATATTCAGGTACTCTTGACTGTTTCTCGACGGAAATGTCACCTAATGATTTTCCACCCCACAGGTCCAGAATAATAGCCAACATTAGAAAACTATAAGATTTTTTTTTCTCTTCAAGTAAATAATTTTGACCGCGTTCCTACGAGAACTTTTTTTTTCTAAAAAATGCACAGAAAATTAGTATAACTTTAATAAAACAATGTGTCTTGTCAAATATTTTATTCAGCGTTGTAATATTCCTCCTTCTGATGCATTATCATGTTGGTTTGGTAAATATTACTTTATTGGAAATTTTAACTAATGTCAAGTTCCACAAATATAAGTTACTTATAAAAATGTAAACTTTCCCCATTATTACACATATTAAAATAACTTATCTTTTTGGGTTGTCTATGGTGTATTTGTATATTTAAGTTATACAATCAAAACTGAAGAGGGTGATATAATGGTCAGTTTTGATGTTCCTCTAATAGAAACTATTGAATATGTTCATCACGTTTTTCCAAAGGATATAACCATTCTGTTTCAGCACAGTCTTACTACGACTTATTTTCAGTGTAATAATAAATCCTACAAACAGTTTTATGTGTAGCAATGTGTAGTCCCCTTAGTCCTGTTATAGCTAATTTTTACATGGAAAAATTTGAAACATTAGCGTTACAAAATGCACCTAAAGAACCTTCAGTTTGGTATAGATATGTAGACAACACATTGGTTATTTGGCGAAATGAAGAAGAAGAACTACATGAACTGTTAGTTTTTATAAATGGTATACATCCCAGCATCCAGTTTACTATAGAAAAAGAAACTAATAGAAGTTTACATTTTATTGACATGTTAATATCTAAAACTAATTATTCCCTATCTTTTAAGATTTACAGAAAGCCGACACACACTGATGGATACATTAATAAATTATCAAAAATTTGTTGCAATTAAATCTTTAGTGGATCGAACAAAACGAATTTTTCGTGACCCTGAATTTTTTAAAGATGATAATAAATATATAACAAAACCCTTACAAGCTAATGGATATTAACTTACTGATATTAACAATGTTATTAAACCTGCTAGACGTAACCATAAAGAAAAACCAGTTCTTAATATTGGTACTGTTTCTTCCTTTTATAAATAATACTACAGATAGAATTAAAACACCTAATTAACCATGGCATTAGGACTTTTTAAATCCACAAGAAGAATTAAAGAACGTTTAAGGCTACCTAACCAAACCTATTATCACCTTGAGGAGTATATAAGTTATCCTGTTCATGTGGAAAAGTATACATTGTAACCACAAAACGTAACTGTGATTCAAGACGCAACGAACATACGACATTTTGTAGATTAGCCCAACTAGAGAAGTCTGCGGTAGCTGACCATGCTTTAAATAATTTAAATCGTGACGATCAATTTGATAATATGGAAATATTGTCAAGACAAACCCATTATTATGTTCGTTTGCAACATGAAGCTACTGAGATATGCAAACATCCGAATAATTTCAATATACAAGAAGAAAATCTCTGTTTAAATGGGTTTTGGCATCTTATAATTCACAGAAGGCATAAGGACTCGTCTTAGTTTTAATTTCAATTTAAGCTTTTGGTATGTCCAGGTTTTCTGCCGTTTTCTCCTAGACCTTGAAGCACGGAGTAAAATATTTTACTCTGTGCCTTGAAGTAAATGCTTTACCAATTATATGCTAAAGTACCAAAGCACTATAATTTTACATATGAAGTTGAAAATAAAATTAAAATTAAAATTTACATAAAACGTACTACATTAGGTTTTTCATTGTTAAATATTTTCATTTATTGACAAAGCTATTTCTTTGTTAGATTTGACTGGATTATTTTAAGTAATGTAGTTTCTTTTTGTGAATGCTTTTATCAATTTCAAATTAAAATGTTTCAGAGCTTGATTAAATTTTGTTAAATTTGTTGTTTGGGTATGACATTTTTCACAGTTAGCCTTCGACCATTAAAGGGTGATTTTTTATCTTCAAAATGGTTTAACAATATTTAATTTATTAATGATCTAGTTATTCTTTACGAAAATTGTATTCCATAGTTGGCTTTATACGTTTACCAAACTGTTATATTAGTAGCAGGCTTATATTTGTGTTTTCATATTTCAAATTTCAAAAATTGATTCATCCTTAACGATTATGAACGATAGTATTAGGTATTGCTGATGAAGGAAACTGTAAGTGCTATCGAAACGCTTAGGCTTTATAACAAATATACAAACACACCAAATCCAAAAAAGATAAGTATTTTAATATGAAAGTGTAAACTTTCCCCATTATTACACATAATAAAATACTTATCCTTTTGGGGCCTTTTTAAAGGTGTATTTTTATATTATACAATCTAAACGTTTCGATAACACTTACAGTTATCTTCGTGAGTAGCAATATCTATTAAAATTGTTAAAGATGTTGACAAAATTTTGTGAAAATTGAAAAATTAAATCATAAACATCAGCCTGGTATTAACATAATAGTTTGAGAAACGCATAAAGTCAACTATAAAATTAAATTGTAGTAAAGAGTAACTAGATCATTAAAAATTATATACTGTTAAACTGTCTTAAAGGTGATAAATCAGAACACCCCCTACCGGTAGAAGGCTAACAATGAAGAATGTCAGCCAAAAAACACATTTAACAAAATTTAACCAAGTTATGATGTAAGTGTAAAATTGTAAAAAATTTCAAGTTGAAAATGATAGAAGCATTCACAAATATAAACATGGCATCGATTAAAATAATCCAGTTAAATCTAACAAAGAAATAGCTTTGCCAATAGTTGCAAGTATTATTAACAATGAAAAGCACAATGCTAAACGTTTTGTATAATTTTTTAACTTTAATTTTAATTTTAATTTCAACTACTTATGTTAAATTATAATGCTGCGGTAATTTAACATATAATTGTTTAAGCATTTGCTTCAAGGTCTAGAAAAAAACACAACAAAAAACCTAGAGAGCCAAAAGTCAAAATTAAAATCAAAATCAAGACGTACCATAATGCCTTTTTTTAATTATAAGATGCCAAAACCTATTTAAACGTAGATTTTCTTCTTGTCTATTAAAATTGTTAGTGTTTTTATATACCTCTCGCGTTGTAACCGAACATAATAATGAGTTTGTGTTGACAATATTTCCATATTGTCAAATTGATTGTCATGATTTAGATTATTTAAGACATGGTCAGCTATTGCAGACTTCTCTGGTTGACCTAATCTACCAAATCTCATGTATTCTTTACGTCTTGTATCAAAGCTACGTTTTGTGGTTCCAATGTATGCTTTTCCACATGAACAAGATAATTTATACACTCCGGAAGATGATAATGGGTTTGCAACATCTTTAGGTGATCTTAAATGTTCTTTAATTTTTCTTGTAGGTTTAAAAATAGTCCTAATGCCATATTTAATTAGGATTTCTTCAATTCTATCTGTCACATTAACTATAACAGGAAGAAAAGCAGAACCAACATTAAGAACTGGTTTTTCTTTAAGGTTACGCCTGAAAGGTGTAATAACATTGTTATTATCTGTCAGTGAATATATATTACCTTGAAAGGATTTTGTTAAATATTTATGTTCATCCTTCAAAGATTCAGGGTCACAAATTCGTTTTGCTCGATCTACTAAAGATTTAATTACATCAAATTTTTGACGTGGAAGGTGGTTGAATAATTTATGAAGGTATCTATGAGTGCGTGTCGGCTTTCTGTAAACCCTAAAAGATAGTGAAATATTATTGTTAGATTTAATATATCAAGGTATGGTAAACTTCCATTAGTTTCTTTTTCCATGGTAAACTGAATGCTAGGATGTATATTATTTATAAGAACCAAAATCTCATGCAATGTCTCTTCTCCGTGTCTTCAAATAACAAGTTTGTCATCTACATATCTATACCAAACTGAAAGTTTTTTAGATCTATTTTGTAACGCTAATATTCCAAATTTTTTCATGTAAAAATTAACTATAACAGGACTAAGGATTGCTACACCATCAATCTGTTCGTAACATTTACTATCCACTGAAAATAAGTTGTAGTACGACAGTGCTGAAAAAGAATGGTTATATCCTTTGGAAAAAGGTGATCAATGCATTCAATAGTTTCTTTTAGAGGAACTATTGTAAAAAGTGAAACATCAAAACTGACCATTATATCACCCTCTTCAATTTTGAAACTATGCATATTTTGAACAAAGTCGGCAGAATTTTTAATGTTGTAGGGTGTTTTACCTGTATGAGGTTGTAATAAAAATGTAAGATGTTTTGCAAGATTATATGTAGGAGAACCAATTGCACTAACAATAGCACTTAAAGAAATATTTGGTTTATGGATTTTTGGTAAACCATATAGTTTTGGTGAAATAGTTTCAGAGTTAGTTAGTTTCTTTTTTATTTCTTCAGTAATTTTTGAAGGATGAATGTAAATATTTAACAAAATCCTTACAAAATAATGGACATTCACTGACAGATATTAATAATGTTATTATACCTTCTGGACGTAACCTGAAATAAAAACCAGTTCTTAATATTGGTACTGCTTTTCTTCGTTTTATAGCTAATGTTACAGATAGAATTGAAGAAATGCTAATTAAATATCGGATTAGGACTATTTTTAAACCTACAAGAAAAATTAAAGAACATTTAAGATCACCTAAATATGTTTCAAACCTATTATCATCTTCCGTAGTGTATAAAGAAAAGTATACATTGGAACTACAAAACGTATCTTTGATACAAGACGTAAAGAACGTATGAGATTTTGTACATTAGGTCAACCATCTGCGATAGCTGACCATGCCTTAAATAATCAAAATGATGACATTGAATTTGACAATATGGTAATATTGTTAAGACAAACTGATTATTATGTTTGTTTACAACGTGAAGCTATTGAGATATATAAAGACGCTAACAATTTTAATAGACAAGAAGAAAATCTACGTTTAAATTGGTTTTGGCATCATATAATTAAAAAAGGCATAATGATACGTCTTGATTTTGTTTTGATTTTGACTTTTGGTATCTCTAGGTTTTTTGCTGTTTTTTTCTTAGGTCTTGAAGCAAATGCTTTACCAATTATATATTAAATTACCACAGCACTATAATTTAACATAAGTAGTTGAAATTAAAATTAAAATAAAAAAATTACAAAAAACGTCCTGCATTATGCTTTTCATTGTTAATAACACTAGCTGTTAGATTTAACTGGACTATTTTATTTGATGTCATGTTTATATTTGTGAATGCTTCTATCATTTTGAAATTAAAGTTTTTCACAACTTTACACTTACATCATAACTTGATTAAATTTTGTTAAATGTGTTTTTTGGCTGACATTTTTCATTGTTAGTTTTCCCCGTTAGAGGGTGTTCTGATCTGCCATCTTTAAGACAGTTTCACAGTATTTAATTTTTAATGACCTAGTTACTCTTTACTATAGTTTAATTGAATAGTTGGGTTTATACGTTTCTAAAACTGTTATATTAATACCAGGCTAATGTACTTTCACAAAATTGTTCCACATTTTTAACAATTTTAATAGATATTATTACTGACGAAGATAACTGTAAGTGTTGTCGAAACGTTTAGATTGTATAATACAAAAATACACCTTTAAAAAGGCCCCAATAAGATAGAGTATTATATGTAACGAATATTGAGGCAATACAACGGAGCGTAGATTAATTTCGTTAGATTAAATCTGTTGTGGTAATGATTTTGTAACACTTTCAAGTAAAAAAATGTGGGTTAATAGTGATAAAAGTGCTTGTTTATATTGTATTACTTGCGCATATTTAGGTTTAGGGTTTATAAAGGTTACTTTCCAACAAAACCATTCTTTTTATTAAATTAAAAAGTACCAAACTTTATTTATTAGGTTTAAGAGAGTGGTAAGCAAATACTTTTTTCTTTCACTTGCAATATTAAGAAATGCGGAGGAGCAGAATTTGTGCTTCTTGGGCTGCCATAATCGAACAAGACATATACACATGTCGGTATTTAAAAATGGTATAAGATATGTTTTTGATCAATCTTATTTGTTACACATGTTCACTACAAAAAGCGGCAAAAAAGACAAAACAGAATTAGTTAATTGTCAAAAGTTCTTACCTACTTAAGTAAAACGTCTTCCTGCTTACTATTTTATTGTTATTTATGGAGGTAATTCTCGAGCTGCATCAAGAAAATATTTGGAAAGATTTCCAAATAGACGTCAACCGCACCATACCACTTTTGCTTCCATAATTGTCGTCTTTCTGGAAGTTTACGGAAGTTTCGATCACACTTGCATCAGGAAGCACACGGTACACCTGAATTCCGAATATTACCCATGCGAAATAATGCATATAAACCTTAGCGCTAATCTATACATAGTTGTATATCATACTTTTTGTAAACTCCGATGTGATTACTATAGAGAAACTGGTGGAGATCCGTTATTTTCCTAATTCAAATGATGCCCGGTATTTGTAATAGACAGTGCGAAACAAAATGAATCATCAAAAATGTTTGAAAGAGATTCAGATCGTCTTACAAAGCAACAAATATCCATTTTTGGGAAACATCTATCCGTTTTTGGGGAACGAATAGCCATTTTAGGGAAACAGCCACCAGCTGTTAGGAAGCAACCACCTGTTTAGAGTAAACAGCTATCCCCATTCGGTCGATACCACTTTGGTACAATGGATAATAAAGAGATAATATTACAGCAAGGAATTATTCGAGCTCATAATATAATAGCAGAAATGTAATGTGTTCTGAGTACCCGCTTCAACCAAGAATGTATGTGCGAGCACTTATAAGCCCTTACTAGAATTTGTAACCGAAATATCCTACAAAATTAAGAAATCGGAGGCACGGAAAAAGGTGGAAACCATACACATTAAATCCATGAAACAACCACGGTTCGTATTTGCAAGAAAGCACACTAAAAACCCCACTAGCCTGCTGGTTCAGCTTCCACTTTTTAACAACTCCGAGTTTTGCTTCACCAGTATACCGTTTAATTTTATATTTAAATGATTTTCACGTTGCGCATGCTCAATTTTTCTAGTCAGTACTATGGATATAATACAATTAATCATATCGCCTGATTAAGTGTAAATCAGTTACTAAATACCTAACATATTAGAAAGAAGTTGAATTGGAATTATTAGAAGATCCCGAAAATCAGAAACTTGCAAGTGTTCTATTTACCGATTATCTATATCAACCTGATGGAGTCAACCTTCATTCATTGAGCTGTTTAACAATACCATTCTATAAATTTATCTAGTTTATAATCAAGATGGTAAATTATGAATACTGTATGCAGGAATAATTAATCGAAAATCGTGAGTTCGTTCCTTTCATTTATTATTAAACATACAATTTCCTATTAACACAAGCATATACCTATAAATTTAAGAGTTTCCTTTCATGTCTATTAATTTAGTAACGACGAATTAAAGAAATTAAATTATAAGCGTGGTAGCATTAATTCACAAATTACTCTTATAAGAAATTCTATGCCTATTTGATGTGTGTAATTTAATTTAAGCCGAGATTGATATGATAGAAACAGAGCAAGAAAAAAATTTAACCGAGAGGGAGCACCTTCAAAATAGGTATGTCGCAGTTGTTAACCAAGCTAATCTTTTAATCAAAAAATCTAATTTTGGGAATCAAACTGAACCAGTTCTAAGTTCTAAAACCATCAACGTGAAACTGACGCGAATCGATTAACCTATATTTGATGGCAATTTTATTTTACGATATTTTTACATGATTAATAGATAACCATAAAAATTTGCCTGATTCTCAAAGATTATGTTATCTTCGTGCAAGTTTAAAAGGGGAACGTTCTTTGAAGCTAGGCTCATTAGAAACAATTGCTCAAAATTACAACATAGTTTGGGAAGCATTAAAAAAGCGGTACGATAGTAAGCGTAGAATTGTTAACACGCACGCACGTACAACACTTGTTAAAACTTGAACCGATAAAAGATACGCGCGCGGATTTAAGAAGGTTTATAGATACCATTCAAAACAATCTTCAATGCTTAAGAGTTAATAAACACGACGTTAATAAGTGTGATGCAGTTTTGATGCCTATGCTTTTAAACCAATTAGGTTTAAATATAAATCGAGAGTGGGAGGAGAAATTAAATGATAAACTGAATTCAAATAATACATTGCCTTTGTTATCACATGTATTAGAATTTTTGAACACTAAAACCAATGCATTAGATTGCATGTCCGATCTGAAAACTGATAATGCACATGTAATCGATTCTTCAAATAAATTCCAAGGTAAAAATAATATTTTAACCAAATCTATCCATTTACGTCAAAGTCATAATCGAACTGTAACCTATTATGTGAACCATAAAACTGAAATTAATAAAATTTTAGGAAACCCAACTAAGGCACATAACCTTCTTGATGGTATTCAGTGACATAATCATTAAAAATGGCGGACATACACCGTTTTGTAAAATAATTTTAAATGAGATTATATGGCAAGTAATATCTCATTTAAAAGCTCGTTCCAAGTCCTTTTCAACGACATCAACAACATTAAACTATTACTTCCGATTTATAAGTGTCAACCCAAAAACCTTAAAACATTAATTGTGGTAATATTTTAAAGTTATTGATATCGTTGAAAAGGACTTACAGCGAGCTTTCAAATGAGGTATTACTTACCATATGATCCCATTTAAAATTATTTTACAAAATGGCGGCTAGTTTGTTAAATGTAATTAGTACCTTTGGATGTGTAATCACGTTACATTCTGATTTATATCATTAGCTTTTCTGTTGGTTCAATTGGCGAACAGGAATCTTCAATATCGCTCATTCCAATGTTCGGGTTATTCCAATGTTCGGGTTTGAGAACGGACACACGGTATGCTATTTTTTCCAAATCTTATAACACAGTTCAAATTCTGATTTTCCAATATAAATTTAGTTTGCGAGCGGCAGTACACGTACATTTTTCTCCTGGCTAATAATATCAGAATAGTGACAGAAATGTTTCTTCAAGTGTGTTTATCAAGGTGCAAAATATCAATCTTCTATGACATTTGAAGAGAAAAATATGTATTATAATAACATTTTTAGGCAAAAGTGTAATTGATTGACACAATTAATCGAAATAAATTATAAGAGATGCACAAATGTACTCCCTCCTTTTGTAAATATACATTTACATGATCATTAAAAAAATTACTAACTCGCCTTAATGCCTCTCTACACCACAAGATACTATATCTTTCCAGCTAGCCAGTCAGGCGTTAGAAAAGGCTGTAGTTATAATACTGAATTGCTTCAGGTTACAGAGTCTGATACTATTAATGATAAACTGCTCTTAGGGCGGGTGCCTCCAATATTGAAGGACGTATATGTTTTCGGATGACACACACGTGTAGTTTTCATTCCCTCCACAGGAAACCAAATAAGAATCTGACAATATTTGCTGACACTGCAGATCAGCGTCCCTTGAACTCAAATTCAGTAAAATCTAAGGAGTGTTATTCGTTAGTGAGTGTATTTACAAACTGTAGCGCAAAAATTACGCGTTTAATAGTTAGAGATGTGCAACAAAATTAAAAATCTAGGTATAATAATGGATAAGTTATGATTTAAACAACGTATCAGTTCTTATATTAGAAAATGTTATTTCAGTTTGCGACTTAATTTATCCAAATACATATGTTAAAAAACCTTGGTTTTTCCTACTTAAACCATTGTAATTGATGTCCAGAATTCATTTACAAAGATAGGCAACTGCAATCACAATTCCTCGCTCTTTCAAAAGGAGTACTCTAGACATTTTTTGAGGATTTGATGGAGAATTAAATTCTACGTCCATTGATATAGGGGTTTCGGATACCTAGCTTAAGTTGTTTGAATATTAACATTTATTAACCAGATTTATTAAAAGTAAGGCTAATGCTCCTACCATCTCTCCGTCTCCCGTCTCTCCGTCTCACCGTCTCTCCGTCTCCTCCCCCGTCTCCCCGTCTCCGTCTCTCCGTCTCTACGTCTCTCGTCTCTCGTCTCCGTCTCTCCGTCTCCTCTCTGTCTCTCTGTTCTCCGTCTCTCCGTCTCTCCGTTCTTCTTTCCGTCTCTCCGTCTCTCCGTCTCTGTCTCTGTCTCTCCGTCTCTCCTTCTTTCCGTCTCTCCGTCTCTCCGTCTCTCCGTCTCTCCGTCTCTCGTCTCTCTGTCTCTCTGTCTCTCGTCTCTTTGTCTCTGTCTCTCTGTCTCTCTGTATCTCAGTCTCCCTGTCTCTCTGTCTCTCTGTCTCTCTGTCTCTCTGTCTCTCTGTCTCTCTGTCTCTCTGTCTCTCTGTCTCTCTGTCTCTGCGTCTCTCTGTCTCTCTGTCTCTCTTGTCTCTCTGTCTCTCTGTCTCTCTGTCTCTCTGTCTCTTGTCTCTCTGTCTCTCTGTCTCTCTGTCTCTCTGTCTCTCTGTCTCTCTGTCTCTCTGTCTCTCTGTCTCTCTCTCTGTCTCTCTGTCTCTCTGTCTCTCTGTCTCTCTGTCTCTCTGTCTCTCTGTCTCTCTGTCTCTCTGTCTCTCTGTCTCTCTCTGTCTCTCTGTCTCTGTCTCTGTCTCTCTGTCTCTGTCTCTCTGTCTCTCTGTCTCTCTGTCTCTCTGTCTCTCTGTCTCTCTGTCTCTCTGTCTCTCTGTCTCTCTGTCTCTCTGTCTCTCTGTCTCTCTGTCTCTCTGTCTCTCTGTCTCTCTGTCTCTCTGTCTCTCTGCTCTCTGTCTCTCTGTCTCTCTGTCTCTCTGTCTCTCTGTCTCTCTGTCTCTCTGTCTCTCTGTCTCTCTGTCTCTCTGTCTCTCTGTCTCTCTGTCTCTCTGTCTCTCTGTCTCTCTGTCTCTCTGTCTCTCTGTCTCTCTGTCTCTCTGTCTCTCTGTCTCTGTCTCTCTGTCTCTCTGTCTCTCTGTCTCTCTGTCTCTCTGTCTCTCTGTCTCTCTGTCTCTCTCTGTCTCTCTGTCTCTCTGTCTCTCTGTCTCTCTGTCTCTCTGTCTCTCTGTCTCTCTGTCTCTCTGTCTCTCGTCTCTGTCTCTCTGTCTCTCTGTCTCTCTGTCTCTCTGTCTCTCTGTCTCTCTGATAATAATCAATTAACATTAAACAAGTGATAAATAAGAAAGAAAGGTCAAAACGAACAGTTTTATGCTATAGGAATTGTCCGAAATGTTATATATTTCTTGCATATACATATTCTAGTATTCTTTACGTATATTTTTAACCGTAGTAGGCGATTCCGAATAAACAGTTCCATTCACATATCGTATTAAAAAGTAGTCCAATTTATGTTAGGGCTGGTCATTCATACGAATCCATATTGTCCAGATAACCATCATTTACGAAGTCTCCTACTGCTCTTAAAAAATGAGCCAGTGACCCATCATGTTGTAACCTTATACTTTGAATAAGTGCATAAAGATGATGTAATAAACTTGGCACATTTGTCGGATGTCTAAAAATGTTGCATCGTTTGGAATCCTGTCAAAAAGTAGAGTCCGATAATGTACGCACCAAGAATACCTCCCCAAAACGTTGCACACGACTTATTCTGATAAACTTGTGTAGAGCCAGTAATAATAAAAATTGTAGAGGTTAGTTGCAAAATTTCTATGGAAAGAGGCTTCATCAGAAAACAAAACTCTATCTATAAATTCCCCATCTTCCTCTGTTTTGCATCTGGACCAATTAAAGGACTCTACCCTTCTTTAAAAATCATCATCTACCATTTTTTGATGCAACTGAATATATAGTCCGCATGTTTAAACAATTGTGCAACAGATCTTTCATCTATACCTGCTACTTTTTTTTTGGCTGTATTGGAGATGTTCTGCAACCATTAGAAGAACGGTCAGTTTGTTTTCTTTATGAGCACGTTATGAACACGCAACATTTCTAGTTTCAATGAATCGGTAAAAAAACATTTCTTTTCAGACGTTTTTCTGTCAGGATAAGCCTTATTAGCCATATGACACGTTTAAAATCACACGAAACAATATTTGACAATTTTCTTATTATCTACGGTACCTCGATTAGGACAACATATTTTTTAGATGGTGCTTTATTTTAATAATACATTTTCTTGGATATGTTTAAAAGAACTTAAACTAGATATGGGGAACCGCTTAAAGTTTAATTTTGCATCAAACCCTGAAAAAACATACAGGGTGTTCCGTTTGAAATAAATGAGAAAGATATGTCTGACGTTTGCATGGGCACCATGTATAAGATAAGGCTACGGCATTTGATCAGTATTGCCAAGCATTCAGTAACAGTCACCTACAGTACCAGTAAAGAACAAACATTCATGCAAAAATAAGAATAAAGAAGCGGGTAATAAATATCAACTCTGGAAACAAAAAGTAGTGAGAACCAAATAATTGTGTCGAAGAGTTTTAATTGATAGGGATTGGACCACCAGTTAATACATGAAAAAATAACAAAGAGGTATGGAGTATGCGAAAATTAATAATGGTATGGAACATTATTAGCTACAAATATTACAAAACTTGCAAATCTAATAGTCGAGATGGTAAAAAAAGGAAATACAACCCTTATTGAAATAATTACGCACCTGTTCAGTACATGTCTGGAGCAACCAATAACAACTAGTGGATGGAAAATGTGCTATATATTTTACGCATAACTGTATGTTAGCACTATATGCGCTAAGGATAATGCTAAGGAGGATAAGACACGAAGCTAAGGATATAACGCCCGGTGATCAGAGGCAGCTTGGTGAAATAAGTAAAAGATTGTAAATGTTTGGGTGCTGTTGTCCATAATAATACTGGTACATACAATTGTGAGCAATACTCGGGGAATCATGCTAAATAATAGGAGCATTTCACTCCCTTTTTTGAGATAAAAATTTCTCAAATCAAAGTAAGAAAGGGATGTGGTAAACTATAGTGTTATCGGCCTTATGTCGGTTAATTTTTTCAAACCCTTCAAAACTACTTAATCGATTCTGTCGGACCCTATACAATACTATGCACAGATATCATTTAAAATTTAGTAGGCATTTGATTATCACAGTACCATTTTTTTATAATAAAAATATACCATAAGTAGAGACATCCACGGCTGTGAATTCAGATTAGTGTTCAATCCCATAACATAATACACTATAGCGATATCATTACGTTCTTAGCTATAAAAAATATAACGCGTGGTAACGATACCCATTATGATAAGATGACAATAATTGTAGTAATTTCTCATCTGCACAATGTGGCCACTCATTTTCTAACGAACATAGACCTTAAATGAGAAATTAAAATAGGCCATGAATATACTGGGTGTACCGGAAAAGCACCGACAAACTTCTAGAGTGAGTTCCTAGGACCAAATTAAGACATTTTCCCTCTTTAAATTTGATCCCAAAATGTACCCCTAAAAAGTTATACGCCCCAAAGTACTATTTAAAATGTAGAAAAATCACTTTTATCTCCGTAAACTATAAAAACATTTTTAATTAATTTTTATTCAGTCGACCTATCTTATACAAGCCAAAATTTGATAGAAATTAAAAAAAAATCGCATTACTAGCATTACCCGCTCAGCAGTGGCGCCAACCTTCAACCCTCAAAAAAATTATTTTTGCAATATTTTGGTAATACATTTTAAAGAAAGGAAAGTTTGAAAAATAAGTTTGTATTCTGCAACTAACTGATTTTTAAACAATAAAAATATTAAAATAAAAGACTAATTTTATAATAATTGCCCAAAGTGGCCCTCATGTATCTGAATGCAAGGATTCGCACGACGTATTACAAACATTCGCGTTCATCGAAGTATCCCTGAAATTTCTTCGAATGCTTCAACAATGCGATTAGAGAAATCGTCTCTAGTCATTGCTGGAACTGAATAGACCCTTTCTTTAACAGCATCCCAAACAAGGAAATCTAAGGGATTGTCATTCGGTGATCTAGGCAATCAGGCTATGGGAGTGTCGTTACCTAATCGGATCCACCAGTTAGGGAACTGCGTGTGAACGTATTCCCTTACAGGTGATCTAAAATGTGGTGGGGCACCATCGTGAATAAAAATTGTCTCAGCTGGGACATTTAATGCCACATCTTCTAGAAGTTCCCACAAGTTATTCTGCAAAAACTCCAAATACGCCGCGCTGTCTAGTCGGTTGGGTAGCATAAAGGGACCAGCAATAAATTCTTCAACAATTTCTTCTTGAAGTACATTAAGATTCTCATCTGCCCAATTGTGGAAATTATGGAAATTAAAGATACCATCTCTAGTAAAACAAACTTCGTCCGTAAAATAATTCGAGCAACAATCTGAGGACCTTCAACGAAAATGTTAATCAACCATTGACAATATTCTCGTCTAAGTAGTAGATCTGTTGGTAAAAGTTCTTGCGCTTCATGGATGTGGTACGGTTTTAACAATTGTTCAGTAAGTGGTCTGTGAACAGGATTTTTAGAAATATTCAATTGAGAAGCGACGCGTTTAGTGATTGTAGTTGAGCTATCCTCAATAATTTCCAATATGCGCTCTTCTACCTGAACACTTATTTCAAATACGTGGTTTACTGGTATGGAGAAGGTACATGACTTTTTTATTAAATTCCAATTGAAGCGGTTTCACATTTTTTGGCGTGCATCCTAAATAGTTTAATTATCTGCTCTTGATTGTTGCATAGGAAACGAAGTACTAATGTTACACCATCTGCATCCTGCAAACATACACTCTAACCGCATATCATAACTAATTTCTTTGAAAAGGAAGTTGGGGAAATTATTGGTTAAATTACAAGATTTTGCTTTGTTTTCCGTTTTAAGCTCAAAGTGGTATCAAATGTTGCCTTTGAATTAATATTCGTATTTCTTCGGAAGGTCCATTGAAAGATGTTTAGCGATGTTGCCGCCATTATCTTTGGTCACTTTTAGACCCACTGGAGTTAAACAGTATTTATATCGGGATGTTAACCGCAGTGACGATAGGAGGCTAATGAATGATCAACTGTAGAAATGATGTCTTCTATATCAACTTTTGATCCTTTCTTTATACTTAGACCAATGCGGTTTTAACTCTGAACGTACCGTGAACGGTTAACTTTTGACAAAATGTATTAGTTCACACTTCTGGCAGGTTAAACTAATTGTTACTAATTATGTGGACGCTTACTTCTAAATGCTGAGTATTGCTAAGGGTTTCAGCTGAATGATAACCAGGTGGAATCGAATCGTCGATTTCGTATAAAACTTTAGCCGATTTTGTGTTTCGATAGAAAAATAATACACTCGATAAGTACGTTGATATGTCTAATTATTTGAATTAAATCGGATGTATGAATAAAGTTTGCCACTAATATTGTACGTTCAAATTCGAACATGCGTCCGATACTGCTCTTTTTGATGAAAGCTGTTACAAGCTCACTACGAGTTCACACTTGAGTGTATTATTGTTTATTCTTAAACTAAACTTATTTGTATACAAGATTTTACATAATCACTTTTTTCTTCTAGTTCATATGAATCATGCGGAATTCGAGTGAGCAAACTAAATGGATCTTTCTTGTATTACAACCCCAAAACCTGACTAATCCGATAACGCACTTTTTTCCAAATTCAGTTCTATTGGTAAATAAAAACAACTAAATGTACTACCCACACCCTCCAAACTGAACGTTATTGACATTATTGACCATATTTATTTTTCTGCTGCTTTATATAGAAATTTTAAGCATAGGTGACAAATAAATGTATCAAATTCCTGTTACTATTCGTAATTATAATATATTTTACATCCCTGAAAGTAGTGAGTCACTTCAATTGGTAGTCAAAGATTGCTGAAACTGTAATAATTCCCCTTTACCGTGTTTTTATAGCATACCCAACGTGTACCGAGCCAGATTTGACTATCCAAATTGATAATCCCTGACTTTTCTCCTAAGCATTCGGCTAATGATTTTAAACTCTCCCAAGTTTTTTTTTCTAAAACCTTATCAGCTCTATGTCTATTATCCAAATACTACATTATCCCTATAGCTTAGATCTTGGTTTTTAAATTTAGCGTCTAGGGTATTAATATCCGATTCTGCACGCACTAATCTTCTATTTAATTTCGAATCTAGACCACAATATTGGTAACCTGGTAAATGTAATTCAATAGTAAGTTTATTTATAAGAGTGTTCACTACACCACCACCAATATTAACCTTTTGCTGTCTACGTTACACTGCTTGCGTTTACACGGACCTGAGGGTATCTACACCTGAAGAAAAATATAAACATTTTTAAAACTCAATATCAATACCCATAATACATGCAATTTCCATCAAATATGATACAACTTAGTGTTTTACATTTAGTGCGTACTGCCTCGACCATGATTTAACCCTATCTTGTGAAATCGATGGTTGAGAAATTATTACACATTACAATATGTATTTATAGTAAGGGTGGGCCGAACAGTTAAGCGCTTTGGCTCTCCACTTTAAGCTCTTCTAGACTCCATTTTAATTTCTCTATCCCACATATTTGATTATTGATACGTGTACTTTTTTGTATAAATACATTGCTTTAATCGTTTTTGTCAGTGTATTATAACTGAGCACCTTTGGTAGTTAAATACACAATGTTGTTATTAGTTCGTCAATATGGCGCTGGTCATTTTACGAACACTTCATAAACTCTATATAAACATTTATTGGAGTTTAAAGATTTATTAAACTTACCAATTCGGTCGACCACCGTGTTCTATATGAATAGTACTCAATATTATATTTTATGTTTTTCGATGATGTCGAGGTCGGCCACCTTTTTAAGCGGGTTACGGAATGCACTTTCATTTAACTTGAATAGATCCATGTCGCAAATTGAACTAATCTATGAGAAACATGCTGCTGTTCCTTGTATTAGAGAAGTATGACCTTGATCAATAACAAATTTCAATCTGTTAACTTGAGTTTTGGTTGCATCATTACCTCAAATAATTATAATGCTACTCTTACCGGTTTGTTGTTCAATTAAGTAAATGTCTTTGAGGATTGGGCTAAGACCTAAAACGGAACTGGTTACATTTTTAGATTTCCTAAAAGTCAAAGGACATTGAATCAATGTCCTTCAAGAGGTCACACTGGATGACCTTCAGATTTCTCGCAAAAAAGGACGTGGTTTTGACCTTGAGACATTCTCTCTCTCATACTCATTATCCCTATCTATCTGTCTTTCTCTTACATATGTAAATTTCCTATTTGGGCCAGGATCCCCATAACTATACTACTTGCAATAACTTAGCACAATAATTATTTTTTTGATAACAAAAAATAGCTGGGCTATCCTCACTCACGTACCGTATTTAGTGATGGCTTTAATTGTTAGCATACTTATGTTTTCAAACTACTTAAAATGTATTCTGGTTTAAATTAATTTATTGGAAAATTGTGTAATATGGGCATCGTATTGTTATTTCTAATACTTTACTATCTTTCAAACTGTAAACCTAAATTACATATTTTGTAATCATCTTTGTTTTAGAATATTTAAAATTTTTAATAAATTGACTCCAGGTAATTATTAACTTAAATTATTATTTTACGATTGCGTTACGTGAACTATGTTAATGGGACTGGGACCAGTAATATTAGGTAACATGAAATAACTTTTAGAAACAAGTGCTTTCATTACTTATTTGGTTAGTAAATAAAAAATAAAGCAGCAGTAGATAAATAAAAATGATTTAGGCTGTCCTTTATTTTTTTAATGCTTTTAGTACACAATATTTATTTTCTAATTAATGTTGTAAGTAAAGTTTGCTTTAACACAACATTCATTGTTCCTACGAAAATGCCAATCTTTTTTTAAGGAAACGGAAAACTTAAGTTTATTCTTAAAACATATATTTTTAAACCAAACTTTATTCCAAAACTAAGTAAGTAATGTAAATAAATGAAACGATTTACGAAAGTTAATGTTCATAGTGAGTACACATACAAATAAGATAAATCGAGAATACTTCAACACAAGGTGTTGAAATTGAATGAATTACGAGCACAAGCCTACTTATAAACATTTAGCGTGCAAGTTTGTTATAAAAATTATTTTCCAATTAAGTCATGTTTAATTAGAGTATAGAAAAGGTTATTTTTTCTTTTCTTCGTGCAGAGGTAGAAGATACGGAGTAGAATTAAATGTGAGTCCTATTTGGTTCTTAAACCACAACGACCGTTCGGTTTTCCAACATGGTTATTTAAATTACTGGTCGTACACAGGAACGTCCCTTAGACCACAATAGATTGTGCTTCCTAAAGGATTTTAGATTTCAGAAATCAATAAAAGAAGACTATTGCCATTATACTTAGTGAAGGACGTTCAACAGTTTTAATTAAATAAAAGGGCATTACTCATTATGTAATAAAACGATTCAAACTTTTTTAGTTAAACCTCTCTGTCAAATTTGTTAATGCTATATTTCTAAAACCTTTTTATAATATTATTAGATCTGCAATTCGTTTAACATGTTCAATAAAAACTCGTGCTATTTGCAGAATTACCCGTTATATTTATTTATAGGGGAAACATTTTAGTAGTTTATCATACCTTTTTTGTATCAAATAGTAACCGGGGATTTTGGGGAATTATTTAACTTATTACTAGGTAATCAATTTGGGTTAATTGACCCATGTTAAACTTTATATTAGGGGTAAACATTTTCAATTACATAACCAAGTTACACATTTAGAAAGTGCTGAATATTATACTTTCGTAATGGTTCTGCGTAGTTCTCTATTTTTATTAAAATGTTAGAGTTTGGGTTTGAAAGGCATTTATTTCTGACTTTCAAGTACAATTAATGCACTAGGAAAGTTTACTTAAAGTAGAAGCAATGTGTTCGGAAAAGTTCAATTTTTCACTAGCATTTGTAATATCTGAAATCAAGAATTAATTAATAAGAAAATACGCATTTCAATATCAAACTTCCTAGAGAATATTGGAAAATGAAATACGTAGTATTATCTTACTTATGTAGGATGCAAGAACAACGATTTTCTGTCAGTATGTTTTTATTTTGAATGGTTTCACCACTTACACAAGAATGCTTCAGTCAGTGCGTTTAGATTTTGTTAAAACTCGATACCTCCTTTACATTAAAATAAAAATGCTACATTATTAAAACTTTAGATAAAAATGACGTTATCGATACAAAGGGGGTCACAAGACACTTTTAACGTTAGCAGACGCTTAATAATAGTAGAGGCCATAATCCCTTAATGTACGTCATATAAAGATTAAGATGCCTAACTAAATAAGAAAAAGTGACATTCAACTTCTTGCCACAGTAATACCAGGGATCAAGCAGCGAATTAAGAATTAACAATACCTACTTCAACCATAAAGACCAATTCAAACTTACCTTCGAAAAACGAGCGAAATGACTACATACTAACTAATAGATATCTACATCCAACACAAATACACTTGCCGGTGTATGGAGTAGAGGCTGCGATTGAAGAGACACCTGGCGATCTATTTAAAACTAGGCATGAAAATAAAAAACAGCTGATATAAAATAAATCAGTTGACTTACCCATATCAAAAAAAATTATTACTTAATCCTAATTTTATACTCTTTTATATATGTAACATCATTTTTGGCTAGTATTAAACGTCGTTTATTGGGTAGTGTACATCGTACTTCAATAAAAGATATGGATAATATTGCAGAAGTTACGTGTAAAATATGTAGCAAACAATTTAAGATGAAAAAAAACTCACTTGAGAAATATTCATAAGGTAGAGCCTAAAATACTATACAACAAAACAATAATGTGTCATGTGTGTAACGGCAAGTACGCCACATACAATGATTTAAGGGAACATATTGTAGAAAGCCATGATTTAGAAGTTACAGTGCAGGAAGTTAAGTTTAATGATAAAGAAGGTGAGTAATAACAAATTACAAGATGGAAAAGCTACTACCTATTTGATTTATTTTACATTTTATCAGATTTTTTGATGTGGAAAGAAAACTTAGAAAAGGAATTAAAAAGCCGCTATATCCAAAATACAGGAAAGCAAGGAAATAAAATTTATTATGTGTGTCATCGTTCTTATAGATCGAGAACAATTTGTGAAACTCCATCCACTTCAAGGACTAAGTTAGCAAAAAGTCAGGGTTCAATCAAAATGAATTACACTTGTCCATCGACTTTGGAGTATTTTGATAATGAGTAGAAAGCTGTACTTTTCCTACCTCATACTGGCCATTTCTGCTCTTTAACATTTTTAAACCTCAACAAAATTGAAAGGCGTCAAATAGCTGGTATGTAATATGAAAACATTAGTGTATAGGTAAACAACAATAATTTTTATTTCAGATAAAATTGCTGATGGTGTCACATACAACAAAATTCTCGATAATATAAGAGATGGCGTCACATCATCCTCTGAAGTAAACAGAATAACTCTAATAGATCGACAAGATCTGCGTAATATAAAAAAAGAATTCCATCTTCAGGGACACTTCCACTTACATACAAATGATGTTTTGAGTGTGAAAATGTGGATACAAAAAATGTCAAAGAAGAATGATGAATCACCCATCTTATTTTCTAAAATGCAAGATATACCACTTGATGTTCAAGATTTTATATTAATCTTGAGCACAAAATATCAACAAGAACAATTGTTAAAGTTTGGGTCAGATAAAATTTGTGCTGATTCTACTCATGGGACAACAAGTTATGATTTTCTTTTAACAACTCTTGTAGTTGTTGACGAATATGGTGAAGGTGTTCCTTGTGCTTTCCTTATTTCAAATAGAATAGATACATATATTCTATCTTACTTTTTTGAAATTATTAAAAACAAATTAGGTAACATAAAAGCTACAGTTTTTATGTCTGATGATGCCCCCGAATTCTATAATGCGTGGAGCAGCATAATGGGCCAACCAACACATCGTCTTCTTTGCACTTGGCATGTAGATCGAAATTGGCGAAAGAATTTAACAAAAATTAAAGGACAAGAATTAAAAGCAAAGGTTTACAAGGCTTTACGCATTCTGTTGGAAAGCACTGATACTGAAGAGTTTAATGAATTTTTACATTTTTTTTTGGTTGAACTACTTGGTAGCAATGATACGAAGGCATTTGGAGAATATTTTCAAAAATATTATTCAGAAAGAGCACCTCTTTGGACATTTTGTTATAGAAAAGGTTTAGGGATTAACACAAACATGTACCTTGAAGCAATTCATCGAACAATCAAATATATATTTTGATGGAAAAAAAAAATAGACGACTTGATGCATGTATTTATGCTTTAATTAAAATGGTTCGAGACTGCATGTTTAAAAAATTAAAGAAAGATATTACAGGAGCCATGTCCTATAGGATAAAGTTAATCCAAAAAGCCATTTGCGTAGTCACAGTATTAAAATCAAAGACATAAGCTTCGAAAAAGGCTCTTACTTTGTAAAGTCACAACATGATAAAGAAGAGAATTATACAGTTAAGGATCTGCGTGATGAGAATATAGAGCATAGTTCTTGTGCTTGTCAATTATCATGTAGGGAGTGTAATGTATGTGTACATCAATTTTCATGTACATGTATTGACTACTTCATAAAGTTTAATTTATGCGAACACATACATGCAGTGATACATTTTTTGTCTCTGTCCACCGAATTACCAAGAAACTGTAAACCAGAAAGAAGTGATGATAGTATTATCCAAACTTTTATAACACATTGCGGTTCTGAGTCACCTAAATTAAACAATGAAGAAATAGTTGCTAAATTAGGAGTGTTATCTGAATTGGTGTCAACAAGAACACTTTCTTTAGATGATAAGCCAAATATAATTCATTTGGTAAATAAATGTATTGATATATGCTCTAATAATGTTTTAAGTTACAAATCAATAAACGAGCCATGTAATAAGAAAATTGAAAAACAGCCTAGATTTGAGTCTTCAAAAAGAAAACGTAACTCAGGTGGCAATATAAAATTTAAAAAACCATCTCTTAAAGAACAAAAAGAATTTATAAATGAATGTATGAATGCAAATCCAACTGACCATTCTTATTTACCTTCCACAGCTACAGGAGTATTTCACTAATTTATTCATTTATGATTGTTAACTTTTGATTTTATGTATATTTAAGTGTATTCACGTTTCATTTTCTGTACTTTATAAACTCTTGTTTAGAACATTAAGTAGTACATTTAGTTTACTTAGCTAATGACAATTTTGACCATACCATCCGATACACTTGTACTCTTTTGACCAAGTACAAACAGGTACTTACTTCATTGTATAAATATTTCTTCATCTCCAGTATTGGATTTTAGTGGTTTGAAGCTATAATGAATCAGATAATGTTATAATACTATATATTATAACTATACATAAAGCAGTGTTCACTATATGTAATTTAGTTAGATTCTGTAGACATAACTATAAACTGTTAAGTTTAGTGTCCCAAAAATGCAAACCTTGTGGATTGATCCTAAAATCTGATGAGTGTGATGTATGTACATACACAAATAATTTGCAAAATTATATTTCTCATAGTTTTGTATTCATTACCAATATTCAGAATAATACAAAAATATGTATTGTGTATGTTTGTTTCCATATTCTTAATGAGGCCAGTTTGTTTTATAATCTCATGAAAATATAAAGATTAATTTCAATATAACCCATATGCATTCAATGTCACACACATATAATTTCATTTAAAATCAATTTATATTATACCTACATTATTTTTGAAATGATAACATTTGTTAAATGTTTGTCTCTATGAAAGTGAAATTGTTATTTTGAACAAATATGCATACCACATTCTATCAGATATTTTCATTAGAAATTATCCTACATTAAAAATATTCAAAGGCTAGAAGTAACAACAGAACTTACATAATCTAAGAATCACATGGTCTAATTGCATAAATATAATAACAACCTTTGCTAATGAACTATAAGTTTATGTGAAAAAAATCATTTCAAAAGTTAATGTAGGCAATAATGTGCGGCTTGTTTTGCTCTTTTATTTACTCCTTTTTACAATGCATGTTTAAATATTTACAAGTTATCGCTCATGTGAGCATATCAGTTTTTGTTCATCTTGAATGGTTTATCACCTGTAACTTCTGCAACATTATCAGAGGGGTAGCTCACTCGTTCAACATGATGTACATGAACACACTAGTGCAGTACTAGTTTGGTATGTTCAAAAAAAGTTCAGTAGGTTCAATACAAATTCACTAGAAGTTCAGTAAATTTTAAGTATGTTCTATAATCTGGTGTTTACATTTGAAAACGTGATAAATCGGGTACTGTTTCGTCGCCGTTTCAAGATATGCATCGTCCATACTATATTTACTTTCTTCTGTGCTGATTGTGCGGTTGTATTCAAGTTTATCATATGAAATTTTGTTGTATATAAATATATACTTATATGTGTGTTAAAGCCGTTAAAAACTAAGATGAGTGATTCTCAAGAATCGGAAGGTAAGTGTATTATTTATTACTTTAAATGGTTTGAGAAATTGGCTGTTTAATTTAATACAGAACTGAGTTAAGTGCGTAACTGGGAAGTTAACATTTACATTCCTCATATACTATTTTAATATGAATTAATTAGGTCATTATGGGTTCAGTATTTGGTCAGTACTAGTTCAATCTCCTGAGGCAAGTTGATCATTACACATTCAGTATCTTCGGAGTGGGTTCCGTATCAAAAAGTTAAATATAGTGTACGGATATTTGGGAGTGAGCCACCCCTCTACATTATCCATACTTTTTTTGAAGTACGTTGCACACACCACATATACCTAATAAACGACGTTTAATACTAGTCAAAAATTATATTACATGTATAAAAGCGTATAAAAATACGGTTAAGCAATATTTGTTTTTTGAATATGGGTAAGTCAAGTGATTTATTCTATATCAGCTGTTTTTTATTTTCATCTCTAGTTCTAAATAGTTCGCCAGGTGTCTCTTCAATCGCAGCCTCTACTCCATACACCGGCAAGTACACAAATACAACATACAAGAACGTTCAACTCAGTTAACGTTGGTAGTCACCGTAGTCTGTTACTTGGGAAGATAAAAATAAAAATAACAATGACATCAAGAGGAGGCTTAGGAGCAAGAACAAAAACTAAACATCGAATCCTTATGGAATCAATCAACAAAGATATTGTACCAGAACAGGCTCAAAGGAAAAATAGATGAAAACTCCATAAACGAAGAGGAAGACATCAACAGCAGCTGGAAGAAACTGAAAACAAATATTAGAGAAGCAGCAATAGAAGTTATCGCAACCCGAACCGTGAATAAGACAAACAGTACAACACTAAATAGAACACCATGGTTCTGCAAATCAGTTAAAGAGAAATGTGAGGAAAAAAAGAAGGCCTATTTGAGATACCGAACTGCAAAAACTCCCGAAGCATACGAGAGATATAAGGCAGTACACAACGAAACATCAACATTAATAAGACAGGTTAAAAATAATCACTGGGAAATATTTTCTGAACGAATGGAAAGCGAGTTTTACGAACTGCAAAAACAAAAATGGCGATTAATCAGAGCACAAAGGAAGGAGGTAAATGAACTTGTTGAAGTCAAGCATATAAAAAAAGAGACCTGGATTAAATACCTGGAGGATCTTTATAGTAAAGATGAAGACATAATTGAACATAATACACCAGAAATAGTAACTAACCACAAGTTATAACCAGATATGACAGATGTAGAAGTAGCGCAACGGCAACTCAAAAATAGAAAGAGCCCGGGACAAGACGGCATTCCCAATGAATTACTTAAGTATGGTGGACACCTCAATCAGCAGCTATTTATCTTAGTTAACAAAATTTTCAACCACCACAAAATACCAGATGAATGGAGAACAAGCATTACAGTCCTTACGTTCAAGAAGGGAGGCAAGAAGATAATTACAGAACCATAAATCTTCTGAGCTCAACTTTGAAACTAGTGACGAAAGTAATAACAAATGAAATAAATAAGATCATGACATTATAAGACGAACAACAAGGATTCAGATCCGGAAGATCGTTCACTGATGCCATTTTTGTCATAAGGCAAATAGCAGAAAAGTCTATTGAATATAATAGGCCGGCCTATGTGTGCTTTGAAGACTTAAACAAAAGCATGTGATCGCGTCCAACCTAAAGATATAATACACCTCCTTTATGACAAAGGAATACCCTACAACATACCCAAAGTAATGTAGAAAATATATACAGCACAAATAAAACACAAGCTAAGAAGCACGCAGAACTTACCGACCCGATTCCCCTAAAAAAACGGAATAAGGCAAGGTGACTCTTTAAGTCCGCTCCATTTTTAACATCACAATGGAAGAGGTAATAAAGAAAGTGCGCAACTTAAAAGGATATAAAATGGGTGATCGCAATCTGACAGTCCCGTGCTATACTGACGATGTTGTGTTGGTGGCTGTAAACGAAGATGATCTTCAGAGACTGCCGTAACGATTTAATTGCACAGCTAGGTCACTCAACATCAAGGTATCTGTAACTAAAGCAAAATACCCATTAGATTCAAACTAGTTGTTGATGAACAAATAATACAACATGAAACGAAATTTAAATAATTAGGTATAGAAATTGCTGGACATGGTGATGTAGAAGCAAAAGTGAGATAACAAACGACGAAAGCAAGAAGAATAGCGGCCTTCCTAAATGACACGTTATGAACAAATCAACACATAGGAGTGGAATTCAAACCAAAAATTTATAAATCCGCGATAAGACCAAAAATGACATACACCACGGAAATCCACGTAAACACCTCAAACAGAAGAAGAATACTGGAAACAGGCGAAATGAAAGTGCTACGAAGCATTGCTGAAAAGACTTTAATGGACAGATAGAGGAGCGAAGATATAATAAGAACATGAAAAAGTAGAAAACATTATCGAATGGGTATTAAATAGAAAACACGAATGAAACGAACACATTAACCGGATGGATGAACGACGAATAGTTAAAGCAGCAAGAGTCAAGTCACCAATGGGAAAAAGAAGCACAGGAAGACCTCGAAAGACATCGAGCGACAATCTCAACGCAAACAAAAGAGTGGCATAGGAGATGCCTTTATTAAATAAGGAAGAAGGATTTAGAAATAGGGTCGTAACTGATCTAAAACATAAACTATATTAACCAACCAGTTTATAATGAAATATGGCTTTCGCTGATGGGAAGCACTCAAATTTTGCGTACAGCATGCTTTAACACAGTACCGTTTGTAGTCCTCACGGTCACCCGAATAACGCCATTATTTTCGGAATTCTAACACGCGTGCAATTAGCCACTCGGTGGCAGTAGGTTGTCATGACGAATTAGCAGCATTACATCTTTGTAGTTCACTTTCCGCGCTGAGCACATTTGAATTTCGGTAATTTATTCCTTGCTCCAACGTCGCCAACAATGCTACTTGACTTTCGTGATATATTTTGAGCCTATTACCAGCGCTGTTGTCCTAGTCTGGCGCCGTGAGTGAGCCAAGATTTCTCCCAATTAGAAAGTGTTGTTAAGGAATTCAAGTTGTTGGGGGCAGTTCATAAGAACATCAAAGGACGGGAATTTAATATTGTTTCGACTTTCGTTAACAATGTAGAATGTGTAGAATTCATCAAAAGTTACGGATGTACTTGTGTTAACTCGTCTTAAATGAAATTTAGTGGATTTTACTCCGGTTTCCCAGTAATCAAGAAACTGAGGGGCACTGGAAGGAGTAAAATGCTCTAGTATACGCGTTGATTGCCTTTTCTGGAAGGAACTCAAGCAGCTGATTCCATTCAAAACTTGCTCCAATAAATTAACTTCCGTTATCATAGCAAATTTTTAGATGCTGGCGTCTGTGACAGCAAATTCGCGGCACAGTCCCGTAAATCATTATGCCGGCTAGCTGTAAAGTCAGGGCACTGGATGCGCGGTCTGGAGGTATAGCATGTAAAGAAAATAAAAAAGGCGAACCTTTTGCGCGCCACAAACCTTTATGTAACTCCAAAAGGTTGAAATTGGTCAAGGAGAAGGAAATTCAGTTTAGAATGGTTGTATAATGTAAGCATGTACTATTTCCCTTCACAGCTGCACAAAAAACTATTTTGTTAACTAAAAGATAAATCAGTTTTACGGGTGTATGTCCACAACTAGGTTTCATTGGTAGCGGTGTGTGTTGCTTATCTAAATTAATATAATCTGTATAAATATATGTATATTCTTTAAAATGAAATTTACATATGTATCACATTCAACTTAAGACACTAAATTTTTCATTTCAATGGCATGTTTAATTTAAATAGCTACTGTATTATAAAATTATTAATTTTAATAAAATTCACGTATTCTATTCGTATTTCCTGGGGTCAGCTCCTTTTTTTCGAACTTCCCACCTTCACCGTCTGGCGGAATTACTGAAACCTGTAGGTTAATAAACACGTGTAAGAACTATTAACGGGACCGGTTTTATTATAGCGGTAATAACAAGTGCAATTAAACCGAACGCCTGTGATTAAAATCAGTGTATATGTGAATGGTGTGTTAACAAATGTATCAGATTTACTGGATGATTTTATTGCGTTCAAGTAAATTTTGTTTTACACTTTGTGGATAAATATCAGGACCAATGGGGTGTTAATTAAGCTTACCGACGTTAATTTAAATGTAAGGAGGTTGTATAATTACCGGGATTAAGGTTTACGTGAGTTAATTTTTTTACGTGAAAGTCAATCGTGGCCTTGATTAACATTCACAGGTTAATGCAATTAAGAGTATCAGAGGGGCTGGATAATTATAATCCGCGAAAGCGTGTTATAAAGGACGGATAGATGAACATGGTATAAAATAGATAGATCTAGATATAGATGAATATGGTATAATGAACGGAGCCTGTGTCTTAATTATGCGGGGTAGCCAAAAATGATGGGTGGTGTACAAAATGTTTAAGGTGAGCGGGAATGATCTGGATAATATGTGAAGTATGCAGGTGGATATATAAACGTGATGATTTCTGGTGGTTGCGGAGGTGGTGAAATTTTACGAATAGGATGAATATATTTTTTTGGTATTTTTATTTTGTTTATAATTTTCACGAGGGACTGTGAGAGGAAAAAGGATGAATGGAAAACTAAATTGGGAGTTCAGGAGATTTCCAACCTCGGGAAAAAAGACCCAGGAATTGGTGGAGAACAGAAAAGGATATCGCAATTCACGAGAGAACACTCTGTGAACAGAGAAGCGAGTTTCTCGGGGTATTGTTTCTTTCCCTTCGGGGCCGAAACCTACGTTAGCAAAAGAAACGATACTCAACGGTGCGTTATATACTACTCGGGTACGTACACAGGGAAAGAGTATTAAGAAGATCGTTCAATTCGCTAGTTAGAAGGGATAAGTAAATGGGGATCAGGGTTAAATAACCGATGGAAGACTGGCAAGGATATTTAAATAACAGGTAATAGGAAATAAAATAAGAACAAACATGTACTTTTATTAATGCACAGTTATAGTCAGGATATTCGTGCTGGTAGGTGAGAATATGAATACAAGTGAAAAGATGATTTTGGAAAGTAGGTGGTCGGGTATTTATAGGGGAAACTGGACTGGAATGGGAAAGGCGTGGGCAACAGATTTATAATCAAATCAGGAACGCAGTTGCGGGAATAAACAAACAAAAGGTTTTAATAATAAGTTATTTCCTAGGATATAAAAATTAATTGGGAAGGATTTTAGGATCATTACAAGCAGAATATAATTTATTAACAAGTATAAATTAAACCAGATATGAACGACATACACAGTAAAGCCTTTTATTGGATTAAAATAAAGTAAATTGGTCAAAATGGTAATCTTCCCCACAAAATTAAAGCAAATTTAAAAATTGTCCAAGCAGTAGTTAAACCACCAAGTTAATCTGGTATTAGCCTAAATGATATAAAAAGGAACTAAACACTTTCATAATCAAAAAACGATGATATTTGTTAAAATGTCTAATAGTTGTAACATCTGAGTGCCTATCTTAGCGCTATCCTTAAACGTATGGGGAATCTTTCTCTTTATTAATATTTTTTGTGTACTAAGTATATATTATTATGAAACTGTACAGCTAGGCAACAATAATTCTCAATAACTTAAATATTACGATTATAGTACAGGGTGATTTAGGAGGAAAAAGAAATATTTTAAGGACATGTCGAGCACAAAATAAGCTCACATGTTCTAGTCCGACTTTTGTTTGTCTCAGAGATACTTTAATTAATTGTAATTTAAAAACTGAAGAAATATTTATTAGAAAACTAAAAAAAGAAAATAAATAATATAAACATATAGCATTAATTCATAACAAATTTTCGAAAACATCTCCTCCCACTTCGATACACTTATTTGTGCGTTTATTGACTATTATCATTATTGATCTAGTAGTAAGTATTAGCGAACGATAATTCTCTCTAACGAACGCTGCAGTATTAAGAATACGATCTAGTAACGCATCCCTTGTGCCCACTTTCGTAGCATAAAGCAACGACTTCATCCATCCCCAAAGACAAAAATCTAGACGAGTGAGATTCGTTGATCTCGGTGGCCAAGGATGCGGGATGCCTCAGCCAATCCAGCGATCTCCAAAATGGACATTGTAACATCCATTATTTCGGATGTTACATTAGTTAAGCAGTTAAGCAGTAGTTAGTTGTTCATTGCTGTTTCTATTATTTACTTATTTAACGTTGTCTTTATTAGGTTATTTTCCTAAATTAAAGCGTTTAATATTTAAAATTGTGGATGGTCACTCTTACTTAACACACATTTTTAGAATTTAGATCCACTGGACACAGTTGCTCACAATGGAATTCCCAGTGATTTATTAAGTTCACGGAAAGAACGTTTCTTCTTGCTGTTTTTCAACAAGTTGTTGGAGTAAGCCATGTTTTAATTCCTAGAGGATAAGAATTTTCTGGATAAGATTGATCCATCGACTAGGGTCGGATTAATATTTATTCCTCATTATGGGAGATGATTAATTAGTATCGTTTATTTCTTCCGCATCTTGCGTATTTGAAGGTTAAAGCGTCAGGTATGCCTCGCTTCCCTTTTTTTCTATTATAAAACTTTCTTTACTTTTAGCCATCAACACCACAGTTTTCTCATAATTATTTACTTTAAGGAAAGTACATATTCCGTTGTCTATAATCGTAAATTTGGGTTACGAACATAACCTTTTATCTCGAAAATCTATTGTGTGTACCGTTTTCTTGAACACCTCGTTATGGTAAGGGTCTACTCAAATGCCTACACGTGTCTTATGTAAGAGATTACAGAGGTTCCTACTCTACGCTGAGAATAACTCCGACAACCATAAACATATTTTTACTCTGGATACCTATCGCTTTTGTAAGCTATCACCTGGATACTTACTAAAGGACAGCACGAAGGCATATAACTAAAATTCGACAACAGAATGAATTCCCAAGCTAAGTTAACCATCACCATATGCCTTTTGTGTGAATGCAAATACACTTTACACTTTTTACAACGTCCATCTTACAGTGCTTCGATTTAATTTTAAATATTTCCTTTTGTAAACATAGGACAATCTAGAGGTAAATGCATTTAACCTCGTTGCCTCTTATGTGTATTATTGCTATATTGTTACTAATTCTAGAAGGTTTAAATATTGATCTCTGATTGGGAGACAGTAATGTATTATTGACTGCTAGTATTTAACTGAACATTATTATTGGTTTTCTGTTGTACACTGTACAATACATTTAAGTTCCTTATAGGTGGCCTGTGCATTGAATTGGCATTGCCATTTTATCTTAATTAATTTTCGATTTTACTAAAAAAAAGAAAGATTATACTTAATTTAAAATTGTTTAGCTTTGGGGTCCTCCGATTTATATTTAAAGTAGACATTTAGTTTAAGTTGCTTTTATTACTCTACATGGAATGCAACAAACTATTAATTTCTGTATACCATGTTCTCTTGAGTACACCCTACCATTAATTTTCGTGGCACTGCACTTTAATTTGACAAATATTAATTTAAACAATTAGGTGTCTTTCCTGCAGTAGGGTGTTTATTCAATAAACGTTTTACTACTATTTTGTTGTCCATTAATTTTATGTGTATATCTAAGTTTATCGAAATATTTAATGCTTTTTGGTTTTATTATCGCAATTTTGCGGCTTTTATATGAAGGTTAAGGTTTTATTGAAGTTTAGGTAGACTTTGGGTAAATATTTTTGGAGTAGAACTTTAGTAGAGGGGGGATTTTATTTTGAGTGAACATTATGGTTTCCTGTTAGGCCATTACTAAGAGCTAGTTCATGACGCTTTCCCACTATAAATCTATTTAACAGGTGGCGCCTTTTAGACCGTTTTACGCGATTTTGACGTTTTTGGAGTGTGGTGAGTGCCCTTTTACAGCAAGTATGAACCCCTCCCACACTACTGAGCTATGCCGTGCGAACAAATTGCCTTTCGGGCTTGCTCTAAGGAGTATTTGGCCTGTAACACCATCTTAAAGAACATTTTTAAATAGATTGTTTGGACAAATTGCATCTCCTTTGAAATACCTTTTACATCTAAATTCAACTTTGTAACAAACTATATAAAAAGTATAATTATTAGTACATTTTGATAGAGATACATCTTTTGTCTTTTTTTGACAGCTAAATTTCTGTAAAAAGAATACGCAAATAATTTTATATTCAAAAGACCTTTCAAATGAAGTCTCAGTTCACGCTCTGTCCATTTAACATTTTGGATCCAGATGGAGTGAGTTCGCCAAATTTGTTCAACAAACGTGGTTAAATAACCTAAAATTCAATACTTTAATGGTTATACAGGCACCCCAAATTTTATAAAAATATGTGCAAACTTTCAGAAGTTAGCCACCTTATAAGTTATGGATAAGAGATTAAAAAGATGGGTGGCATAAACAGGAATGCAAAACACGTGAATTACGATAAATAGATTCTATGTTCTGATAAATATGACTGCAGCTAATAACACTTAACTGAAACTGAATGCTTTGTTCATTCTTGAACATTTTAACACCACTCTGTTCTAAAGTCTAATTGGGCTAATCGTAAGATTCACTTTAATTTTAATTAATGTGATCAGCAAAAGGAATTATGTATCTGTTACTAGGATTTGGATGTTTATTGTCTCGGCCCACGACCTATAAGGCCTACAAAAAATTGACCTCGACATTTTGGTGTATAGATAAGGTAACGTTAAATAGCAGCGTATGGATAGTTGGAAAGGAAAGCCACAAATAGTCAACTCAACATTTAGGAAGCCCGCAGGACCTGAACAATAATTTCCCAAAGTTTTATAAACAGAATAAAGAATTTATTCCACTATGGTAGAGTGAGGATCATAAATGCACCTATATGCAATGCTTGATATTATAACCCAACTTGATAAAGCGAAATAGTTCGCTATAAACCAACTAAAACAATATGAAAATGTCAACTTTCACTATTTACACATAACTAAAATACTTCGCTTTTTTGGGTTGTTTAATAGTGTATTTTTATATTTGCATTTTACATAAATATAAAAATTAAAAAAAAAGTATTTCAATTAAAATATTAAAGTTAAGTATCTTTCAAAATCAGACAACGATGGTTCAATAATAAAATTTCACCTAAAATCAGGTGCATACTAAATAAGTTCAACAGAAAATTCATCAAACAATCGATATTCAATCAACTAAATTCACTTGCACGAAGTAAATTTAACTCCCGAATTAATTATCGGGTAGGATAGACCTAATAGTTAGGCAATTTATATTAACCTATAAGTAAATGAAACATTTGTATGTGAATATATGTTAAAAATGAATAGTCGAGTCAGAGTGCAGAGTGGCAAAAGTACAATTAAAGCATTCGGTATCGCTGTATGTAGCAGTACAGTATAAACAAGGTTAATTTTGCCGTTCACCCTCGATTTAAGCACATTTCTAACATACCACTAGGTTACCCGAATAGCGCTTCTGTTTGATCAGTAAAATTATAGATGAAGAAAGAATTCGACAAAAATCAGTAGTGCTACTAACTAAACTTAACTTAACTTAATAAAGTTTGTACCAAATAACATTTGGTACAAACTTAGCGAGAATTTTCGCAACATATAAGAAATTTTCTAAATTCGAGCATTATAGTTATAGAGACTACCTTGAACCGCAGGGGAGAACTATGTCACAATTATTTTATCAATTGAAACGTAAGAATGAAATAATGTTCTTTTCGTTGTAAATTTTTGATGGTCACAGGTTCTGTTCCGACGGAAAGGACGCGTTAGTGCGCAGTCGCTATACTTTTCGGAGACAAATTTTAAACTTCCTTTCGATTTATCTTTAAATTTATTTGAAGGATCGAATATTCTATCTGTAGGTCGCTTCAACCCTTGTTAAGAGCAGCGGAAGCTAATGATGCTTTTTGCTATGCTATAATTAAATATTTTAAAGTGGTATTTTCGGAAAAAAACAACAGATGCATTCGTTAGTTAAGTGTATCTTTTCAGCACTCTAGACACGAACAAGATAATCTTTTGGTGGGAGTATCCGCATATTTGGTGTAAAAGTTAATGAGACTGTTTCACTATAGACACTTCTACACGATTCTACATATAAACAAAAAAACTGAAGCCATTTAGTACTCGACACCAGTAACTCGAGCAGGATTACCGAAGCTTTTTTTAATTGCTTACAATTAGTGCTTTAAAAACAATGCTAAAATAACCACTTTATTAACGCACGTTTATTACGGCTTCCCATACGCTTAATTTTAATGCTTAACCTGACTCTGCGCATATAATTGCAATTTAATCTCGTATTGATTGTATAACGTAAATAAACCTTAGTTATAGTTTCAATTAGATGTAGTTTTAGTTAGCTAAGTGTTTATGTAAATGTTCGATGCATCAAAATTATTAAATTTGTTGCACTTAACTAGTATTTGCACCTAGTTTTGGTGGAAGTTTATGGTCCAGTTTAAAGATTATTTAGAGGTACTACTAATTTTCGTTCTGTTTTGTTCGGTAGTTTATTTTACTTGTCATATACCTAACATTTTTTTAATCTGGACTTGTTATGTCATGAAATTTTTGTGGGTATCGCATCGTTTTTTTTTATAATACTTGTGGTTCTGAACAGACCAAGTTTAATCTACCGTGCTTAAGCACTCAGGAACTCTTAGGAAGATGGATAGGACGATATTGAATTGCCAAGAGTTGCCTATGAACGACAACAGTGAGTTTAATTAGCATTAAATTTATCTGGATTTCTTCCCCATTCAAGGATACGATGAACGTCTTGATTTAATGCCTTGGTTTGACGTAGAAAGTAGATTATAATTATCATTATCAGTAGTACAATGAAAACTGCTGTCGTCAGAAAAGTAATGGATCCGGTTAGTTATTGAAGAAATAAGATTATTTATGCATAGCAGAAAAAATAGAGGAGCGACAACTGACCCCTGTGGAACGCCCACGTTAATGCCAATTTCTTTTGAAAAAAAGTCAACAACTACTACATGTATTCGTCTTTTATAAAGGACACTGGAAATCCGGTTGATAAGCGTGTCAATTAACCCAAACGACGCGAGTCTGGCAAGTAAACGCTTATGCCAAACTTGGTCAAATGGTTTTGAAATATCTAAAGCGACTACAACTATTTACCAGACTATTCTAATGTATTATTCCAAACTTGGGCCTCATAAGAAAGATCACCGGTTGAACGACTCTGCCTAAAATCATATTGATCGTCACTATGTAGATTCTTAGTTTCAAGGAAAAATAGCACTTGGTTGCTGATTGATGTGTTTTATCCATGATTTTAGACAAAATGGAAGTGATAGAAATTGGTCGGTACTGAAGGGATCGGTCTTATCGCCTTTTTGGGAATAAGTTGAACATTTGCTAACTTCTACGACGAATAAAATTCCCCAGAAGACATAGAGACCGAATAAAGCTTAGGTACGATTGATACTGGTTTTGGGGAGCATTTCTTTAAGACAATAGCTAGAACACCGTCTGGGCCAGTCGCCTTATTGAATCAAGCCTACTGATGATCGAATCTAGGAGCTTGTACCGGAAAAGGATTGACGTATAAAGAGGAGTTGACTAGAGGCACATCTGTTTCAGAATCATTAAGACACGAATTTGATGCAAATAAATTCATAAATGGATTGGTTTTTTCTAGAGAATCAGCTAATACAGATCCATCAAAGATTGTCATAGGGGGAAATGAATATGTACCAAAGTTTTTTCTAGTGGATTTAACTAAAGACCAAAATTTACGGCTGCTCCAAAGTAGATGCAATTAGTTCATTGCATTTTCGTAGTGCAAACAACTTTTGAGCTTTAGTGGTAACACTTTTGCAGGTATTTCTAAAAACAACGTAGCGTGCATCACTCTCGACCGTTTTATTAGATTTCCATTTAATAACAGATTTATTTTTCAAAGCTTTTGCATCAGCATAAGACTTATTGAACCAGAGTTGGGAACGAGAACCTACGCAGTTATGGTTTTTGGGAATGTATAACTGCATTCCAATGAGGATTACTTCAAATACTGAAGGAACAATGGCTGAAGATAAGGACGACTTAAAACAATATTCACACCATGCAATGGTTGCAAAGAAATCCCGTATCACCTCATTTAGCTGAGTTCAAACACCATAAAGTTCTATCAGTGTTACGAATAACAGATAATTAGAGACAGTAAAAGTTATCTCTATTAAACAATGGTCATATAGACCTAGTGGAGAAAAAAAAAATTGGTTTGATGTAAGGGATTCTTGTGGGTGAGGAAATCATTTGTGTGAGATCATATGAAATAGCAAATGCTTTTTCACATGACCAGCAGGATTAGTTGTAGATGAAAATTGAAACCAGTTAGAGTTATGAACTTGAAATCTCCCTAACCTAACTAGATAATTAATTGGTGTGTCAACTTTTTAGCTGTGAATACATTTACCGCTTTAGATTAAAGTTTTTCATAACTTTGAACTTACATTATGATTTGATCCATTGTGTTAAATGTTTTTTGATTGCATTTTCATTGTTAGCTTTCGTCCGTTAGAGTGTTCTGGTGTTCTAGCGCATCTTTAATTGGTTATGCGGAACAATATGTTTAATACTCGTACAACGCACAATACCCGTCATGTCATTTATTAAACGTAGAGACCAAATGTTTGTCAGTACACCACTACAACCTCTCCTGGATAACTATAAAGCTGCTCTACCCATCTATATGACAACATAATCAAAGCAAGTCAACATTAAAACTTCGCATACCATAATTTACTCTCATCGTTTTATCCTCCAGCTTTAATTGTTCTAGCTCGTATCTCCCTCTACGCCATAGTTTTACCTCAGCTACTGAGTTACCAGAATCAAATGCAACAAGAATAACTCTTCTACCCACAATACACTTTTTCAACACATTGTGCAGAAACCATCTAACTACACGACTAAATGCTTTTCCCAAGTCGACCAAAACAAGGTTGATTTGTTGCACAATTTAATTTTAAACTAAAATACAGTCGTGATATGATAATTGGAGAATTTCCTATATTATCTAATTTAAATAGAATCTGTTGATTTGTACATTTTTAAAATTTTTAAAAGTATTCTGTAGGTATCTATTAATAACTACATTATGACCATTTTCGAAAAAAAAGATACATTATCCAAATAAATTGCTAGTTCAGTATTAGATCGTTCTATGCTCAACAAACTTATTTTTTCTGTGTTCAACAGATGACAAGACAAACTATCGATCCCGCAAGTTGATTAATGTTTTATAAATTAATCATTGAATTAATTTGATGTGGCTGCTGTGTGCAAACCTCTCCGAACGTGCCAAAATTTGATCTCAACTATCGACTAATAGTTAAAGATCGCGATGTAGAATTTATGGAACTCTGTCCCGTACTATAACGTTAATCAATTTTCTAGAAAAGGAAAAGAGCAATGTAATTTCACACATAGTGAAATCTTGAACAAAACTACTAAATCTAAGCAAATTTTAAATAAAACGATGATTCGTTATGACAGATTGACATAAGGTGAGTGTTTAATAACCCCCAAGAGAGCAGCATACTTTCCTGTATAGCAAACACTTACAGACGAATTGTTTAGCAGCTCTATGTGCATTGTGCATTCAGAATAAAGAAATGATTCGCTATTCTAAAGTTTTACAGGCTAAAAACTCACTAGAGCATCTAGCCCGAAAAGACAATTTGTGCCACGGCATAGCTTCAAGGTGTGGGTGAGGTTATTACTTAAAGATCATAAAAGGCATTCATATCAACTCAAAAAATAGTTAAATCGGTAGATAAGGTCAAAAAGGCCTGTTATAAATATTTATAGCGGGAAAACGTCATGAACAGATGTTGTGTTGGTCTAACAGGAAACGAAAAGTTCACTCAAAAATCTACTACTTCCACAAAGTCTACTCCAAAAATATTAACACCAGGTTCACCTAAACTTCAATAAAATCTTAATCTTTAAATATAAAAGCGGCAAAATGCGAAATAAAACCTAAAACTCACTAAATATTTCGATAAATCTACGTCATAAATTATTAGGTTAACTAACCCAAAAGTAACTGATCGAACGGTGATCTAATTCTACAAATTAAAACGAAAAATGCGTCACCGTGACGTGACGGGAAACAATACCTAAATTCGTCGAAAAATACAGCTAGTCTTCAAACAGTTAGCAAACTGCTTATCTTTTGGAAAATCAGGCATCAGCAAAGATGTCTACAATCGGTAGGTCGATACCTATAAAAATGCTTCAAAGAAGGCAACTTATTACACTACGCTCGTATGCATAAAAATACAAACAGCTGGTCGGTCAGGAACCGACTCAATACCTAAATTTACGTTACATTATGATTTAAAATATCTTAATAAATCTGCAATTCAACATAATTATTCTTCACGAAAATAACTAATTATTTCACAACCATTCGCAGTTATCTCAATCCATCCGGTATAAAATATCCAGAAATTAAAGAAACAAAAATATTGCATCGAACCTTTAAAATTACATTAGAATTTCAATATATATTATATTTCAAACATAATTACTTTACTTCTAATAAACATAACAACTGGACGTTAATTTCATGATATAAATATCATCGAAAAGTTACACACAATTGTTACATAAACCAAATCCTTTAAATAAATTAAATCTAGTTTACGTAAGAATTCGCGAAACCAGCTGGTGTCAGTATGTCTCTACCAAAATTATTGTAAGTTTGAATTAAAAAAATAAAACAACAAACATTATAAACAATAAGCGGCGTTCTCTTGTAATGCATAACATGTAATTTTGATACAATTCTACAAGATCACAATTTAAAAAAAGACAGATAAATTTAAAATCATAAAACGAATGAGTACGCATGCATTAATTGCAAAAAGACAGCGTATTCAAACGTTCACGTATAACACCACAAAAAACACCAGAATTCCTTACAATTTGTCATCCACAGCAAAACAAAATGCACAAAAGAATTTACCTTAAATTTGTTATACAAACATCTTTGGTACCTAGAGATGGCCTCGACGGCGACGTAAATGTGATCGGGATTGATACTACACTAGCTTCCAGCATAACTTACTTAAATCGTAAATCCTCCTTTCCATACATTTGATTGATATTACAATTGGTTGCAATTGCACTAATATACTTTCAAAACTTCCACAAAACTTCGATTACGCTACTATGTACAAGTACTATCACTTATTAATTTTAAAATAACGAAAAACGAAAAGCTTTTATTTACAGCAGTTTGTAGTTTGTTTGACGTCGGTAATATACCCAAAAGTTGTTACTTTAATCCGCAAAAAAAAACACAAATTGAGAAACAGCGGGTCTGTAGAACAGTGCTAAGAAAAACTAATAAAATATAAATTAAAATAAGTATACGAGGGCAAGTCGTGAGCTGGTCTTTACGCCCACAGTAATTTATAGCTTAGAATACCAAAGCAAACAATACCCCTTCCGACCGACGCAAGATCTTACGTAGCTTAGCCTGAAAAGGCCAATTTAATAAACTTATTGGATCAGTTACTTATAAGAAAGAAATAATTAAATAATTCAGCCTGCCTTTCGTTTAACAAAACTGAATGTACACCCCTATTTGATTACGTTACATCAGTACAATTAGAAAAGCATGTTCAGTCCCAATTTTATTTCAAGAAACAAAGAAAAATAGTAATTACGCAATTCAAAGTTAGAAACAGAAACTGGTCCGAACAACCTTATCCATATTCGAGTAAAGAAAAGAATATTATATATTTGAGCTACCAAGCCATTTAAATAGCACGAAATCTCGCGCCAACAATTAACCGATTCAGTATTACATATGGTATACATAAAAAGTTACATTTGGTATAAATACAAAATTTGCAACACTGCTACTGCGCACGACTACATAACTAGTAGTACAAAAGTAGTTATTCCAAATTGTGGGTTATACATGAGCTCGCTGAGGGCGTGACACATAAAACTAATATTAACAAAAATTATTCAAAACGTTGATTGTTAAGTGTACGTTAAAATCTCAAAGAATGATTTAATTAACATATAGCAGATCTACATGAGAGAAATTGTGTTGAAAATTAGCTGAAATCAGGTATCAAAATATCTCCGAACTTATACTACAGGTAACTATGTTTAACAAATACTTGTTGATATAGTTAATATAAATATATTTAATTTCTCTGTAGGCAATCGTAACCTGCGGAAGGCAATTTAGATACGAGTCTTATTCAGAGGTAAAATGTTTGCCTAGTACCTGTTAATCGAACTAAGGTAGATGTACTTCTTTTCGTAGTAGAAAGCAATTTATTTATACATGCAAAAAAAGGAAAGAGCTGACCTGTGTTTGCGAATGCTTATGCGTTTTTCAAAGCAGCCAAGCATCGAGCAAGCAATCCCCAGTATGTGAGCTACCGATCTCAGTTTATCAGCAACACAATCCAAACAATAAGTCAACGAGATACAGAACGGATGCTATTGTTACATCAATCAAGACAATCAAATGTAACCATGAACTTGGATATAATCGTAACGGTAAAGTTATATGGACACTTCAATAGCTGGAAACTTAAATATATAGAAACGTAGGTTTACAGAAACCCAAGTTAGTTGCTAAAACGAAAGTAACAAATGAAAACGATATTTATTCAATGATAAGGTGTTACCTCCAAGATAGAATACAAGCGGTAGTTTAAACGTCTTAAACAATTTGTTACACTTATTTCTTTGAAGAAGTAATGTGTGTGAAACCCGAAAGAGAAGTTCTAATTATAACGAGGTTAACAAGATCTAATACGGCTTACCGCAATGTGTAGGTGTAGTGAATTATTTCTATTACATCAGCCTTAAATGGCGATTATATCACTTTTATCCAACAAAGCGATATTAGATAGTGAAAATTTTCCATAAAGGTGATGCTTAGCATCTAGTAAATAGAAACAAGAAAATTTTCTAGAGACTTTCCACCCTTCTACAGCAATTGCGATTTTGAAAAGATAGCCAACGTCCCAAGAAACAATTTTACAACTTCATTTGTTATCTCATTTTAAATATTGTTAACAGATGTTTGTTTTCAAAATAAAGCATGATAAGTATGATGCAGTTTTTTAATGGTATCACCATCTAGTGGTGATTTAGCAAAGTGACAGGTAAGAATGTTGAAAATAACCAGAACCTACGTTCATCTCAGAGATGGCGCTATAAGTATTAATAGAAGTTAAATTCACTAAAAACGAGTAAACTTAAAATACAGAAGTAGATACTAGAGAGAAATAATTTGCGTAAAATGTAGAAGCGTACGTCATAAAAGAAAATCATATGTGACGTAGCAATTACCTATAGTACAGGAATAATTTTGTATATCATTAGTCCATCATACTCATGAGTAAAATCGTAAACAGAGAAATTTTAAATCATTTAGTACAGAAAACAGAAACTAGTAAGCTTAAAGCATATTACTAAGTGTTTAAGTCACAGACACTTATTTAAGGTAGCTTTTAGAAAAAGTAATCAGATAAAGTGATGCAATCGATCCTATAGCGATTTTTGCAAGTTACAGATCCCCCACCCCGCAAGATGGAGAACTCGGTAGGGTAATCACACAGACACAGGTAATACAGGAAAGAAAAAAGGTAAAGGAAGAGAGAGAAGTTCGAGTATAAACTCAGGACAAAAACCCTAAAATCCAGTTAATCCCAGCTTTGGTTCCACGCCCAACACCAATATATATATATATATATATATATATATATATATATATATATATATATATATATATATATATATATATATATATATATGTATGTAAGTAAAACCCAGAAAACCCTATGTATTCACCCAACCCCAAAGTAATCAAACAAAGAACCCAACCCAAAAGTAAGAATGGGCAGCAAGAGAGAAGAAAGCTACATGCGGAGCGATAATGACGTATATACCACCAGACACAGTCACCAAGCACAACACTCAAGCAACCCACGAAAGAACAACCTGACTCCAAACGCTCACCCTTCGGCACTCGGCCGGTACTAGGAAAAATAAAGAGAAAAAAAACAAAAATAAAAGAAGAGCACATCGTGAAGCGATAGTACTTCCAACAAAACAAATAAAAAAACTAGGAGAGAACAAAAAAAGGTGTATTACTACAGTTAGGGAGACAAAATAGATAAGGAGGTCATTTGTGTAGAGTGGTTGTCTTCCTCCCATTCACTCTGACAAGCAAGTAATCTTATGGTATACACGAACCCTTCAGAAAACCAAAGAATAGAAGAAGATGAAAGGAGAAACCCACAGGAAAAGTATCCCACCCTCAACCGAACTTAAGGCCGACAGCCTAAAAACCCAAACCCCAGAAGAAAACCCAGCCCAACCCACAAGAAAAGAAGCCATACATTTTGTCCCCTTTGCCCAAAAAGTGAAATAAAGAGCACCTTAAAGACCCCAACTCAATCCTATGACATCATTAACTAGCACAGATGAAATGACATAGGTGCTATTAAGAGATAGTAGGAGAAAATTTTCCCCATTGACTCTGATTCCCGGGATCCCGTGGTCGACGAAACTAACACAGGGAAGGCGAATACATCCCGTTCCTCTTAGGTCCATTCATATAAGCATTCATCCAGTAAAGTGAAGTAGGAAGCTAGAGTAGATTTAGAGCAAAGACAGCAGATAGGAAAGTGAAATGAAAAGGGCAAGTCTCCAAAGATCCCCCTGAGGAAATTAGAAGGGAAGACCCCTGAAGGAATGCAGGCAGGAGGAGAGAAGGGACCGGATGTAAGGTCACGGATGACAAAGAAAAGGAATGGTCTTCGTAAAAGATGCCCAACCAGCCGCCCAAAACAAACAGAGCATGTAAGCAAAATATATGGTCGTCGTCAACCAGCAGAGCAAGAAAGAAACGTTTAAATGTGAAGTTTGTGTCGTTTAGGACGTCTAGGATAGCGAAGATAAGTATCGGGAAGAGGATAGAGGTAGGATGTCGCTAATTGGACGCAAGAATCGGAGTCCGAGCCATCAGCCGGTACATGTGGCTTCAGATCCTTGACGTAATAAACCCCTAAGGATTTTCCGAGGTGATCTTTTAATTCGTAAGTCCAAGAAGAGAGTACTTTTTTAATTAAGAACGGACCAGTAAATTTAGGAGCAAGTTTTGCGTTGAAATGACGAGCAGCATCAGATAGAACGTAGTTGCGTTTCCAGCCACTAGCCCCTAGTTTAAATTTAACAGGTCTACCTCTCAGGTTATACCGTAGATGTCGATTTTGATAGGCTTTAGCCAGTCGTTTATTAATATCTGAATGGATAGAGTCAAACTAACGAACCAGTTTATTTTCTGGAGTTATATTACGATTTGGATCTAATAATGTGGAATCAGAAGAAGGTGGAGGACCTAAAAGGTCACCAAATAAGATATGTTCTCGTCCAAACAACGCGTAGTAAGGAGAACAGCCAATCAACTCATGTTTTGCAGAACGGATAACACAGCCGATCTTAGCTAAATTTACATGTCATTTACGTTGGTTCTGAGTGGTGTAGGAAGATATCAGGCTTTTTAAAACTCTGTTAAGTCTCTCCGCAGGATTCGTTCTAGGGTGGTATTTGGCGTTAAAGAGAATAGTGGTTCGATAATCGGAGCATAATTTCGTAAATTCTTTACTGCGAAACTGCACACCATTATCGCTAATCATGTACTTTGTAGTACCGAACAGAAGAAAAATATTGTCTTCCACGAATTGACACACGGCAGAAGCGGTAGCATGTCGTAAGGGAAAGACACAAGCAAACTTGGTAAAGCAATCAACCACAACTAACACCAAAGCACGGAGGATCTAAGAAGAGGACCGACGATACCCAGACGTAAGATTTGCCAAGGTTTAGTAGGTTTGGCTCGACTTCAACTTTTTGTGCAGAACAGACGGCACACTGCCGAATATAGCGAATGACATCAGCACGGAGTGCAGACTAGTAAAAATGCACAGCAATCCAAGCAACAGTTTTAGTAACTCCAAAGTGGCCAGAAGTTGGAAGATCGTGCTTTTACCAGATAATTCGTTTGCGCTGATCTTTAGGAACGACTATTTTCCAATTAGCCGAAGAATCAGAAGAAGAAAATTTGAAACGTTTATAAAGTAAACCGTCCTTTACAAACCAAGAAGGAAATTTTCGAGGAAACTTAGAGATACGAGAAATTGTTTTCAGATACCGTTTATCTTGGACAGGTAAAGTAACTAGAGAAGTCGAAATAGGATTAATACAGTCAATTTTTGGAACAGATCTCGAGAAAGCATCAGGTTCAATGTGTTCTTTGCCTTTTCGATGAATAATAGAAAAATCGCGTTGCTGCAGGCGAATCGCCCATCGATAGAGACGTCCAGTAGGATTTTGCAATTTATTCAACCATATTAAAGAATGATGATCAGTAATGACAGTAAAATGAGAGCCCTCAATGTAGGGACGAAATTTCTCAATAGCCCATATAACAGCCAGACACTCTTTTTCAGTAGTGGAATAGTGACGTTCAGCCTTAATTAATGATCGGCTAATATAATTAATTACTTTTTCGCCAGTAGGAAATTGTTGACAAAGCACAGCACCGATACCAAAGTCAGACGCATCCGTTTGGAAAACAAAGGGTTGTGAGAAATCAGGACAAGAAAGGATAGGAGCTGACAATAAACATTCTTTCTCGAAAGTAAATGCCGTTTCGAATTCAGAAGACCAGATAAATGGAGTATTCTTTTTAGTAAGAGAAGTTAAAGGTTTGATAACCGAAGAAAAGTTAGATATGAAGCGACGATACCATCCCACCATACCGATTAAGGGCCGTACGTCCGAAACATTTGTCGGAACAGGTATAGAACAAACTGCAGATACTTTATCTGGATCGACTAAGAGTCCATCTTTATTTACAACATACCCTAGGTACTTGAGCTCCGAGCGACAGAAATGACATTCATCTTGTCTCAAGGTGAGATCTGCAGAAGACAACCGTTGACATATGTTTTCCAGAACTTCCAAGTGTTTTTCAAAAGTGGGTGTAGCCAAAACAATATCAGCAAGATATCCAAAACAGTAAGGTTCTAAGTCTCCTCCCAGAACTCCATAAATTATTGGAAAGTCCACGTCCAGGGACGGTGAAAGCAGTCATAGGTTTCGATTCGTCCGACAGAGGGATCTGCCAGTAAGCAGAGCAAATCTCTAAACTAGAGATATAACGCGCATCGCATAAACGATCCAGAATGGAAGAAATGTGTGGTAACGGATAGGCATCTTTTTCCGTTACCGCATTAACTTTACGAAAGTCGACACAAAAGCGATAAGAGTCATCTTTCTTTTTGACCAAGACAATCGGACTAGACCATGGACAGTTCGAAGGTTCTACTACGCCTAATTGTAGCATATTGTCTAATTCAACATTAGCTACCTGTTGTAAAGTAGGAGAAAGTGGATAATAACGCTTAGAAACCATAACGACGCAAAAGTAAAAAATGTGATGCATGAGAACAAGAATGAGTGCAATCTCTCAATGTAAAAAGCTTTCAATAACTTAGAAGTGGGGAGCCAATTAGTTCGGAATAGATTACCGAAAATTTGTTAGAAATTGGATTCCAAACTTTTAGTGGTGCATACTAATGCAACACAAGGGCAAGCGAACCCTATGAAGAAAGCTTAATTTTATTAAAGTGGGGAGTTAGGCTTGGAATTCATAACTTTCAAACCTGGATGGTGCAAAAGGAAAGACATATGGTGCAAGGTAGTGCAAAGGGGATGCAATAAAAAAATGTAAACAATCTTTAATAAATAGAAAATGGGGGGGAGGGGTAACTTAACGCACCGTGCCACCTATAACAATATATACCAAAATTAAATGTTCCTGTTAAAAATTAATGCAATTCCCAAATAAAATTTATATAGAATATATTTAAACTAATATTAGTGTGTGTTACATCCAAGTGAAAAGGTACGCATAAGAAAAGTAGGAAAGAAAATTTTGGAACTAAATCTATAAGATTTTCGATTTGGATGCTATTGCTTCTTTTTACTATTGATTTTTGTCTTATTACCCTCCTTTACAAACTTGGGCACAGCGTTATTAGATAACTACGTTAGGTCTTCAACTAATATATCAATCACTACGTTTTATTATAATGCACCCATCGATTATCCAGACACTTCTTTGGATTTCAACCATAGTTGATATCTTAGGTTAGTTAAAGATTATGTGGTTAAAAATGTTGTGTCCTTTGAGTGTTTTCTTTGTTTTTCCAAACCAGATTGCAATCATAGTAAAACATAAATAATTTTATAATAGGTCTACTTTCATGAATTTTATTTATACCTACCCGCAATATTGAATTTTTAGGTTAACTGATCAACTTTTTCAACTCTTGAAAAACATTTTCAATTGCTTTTTAAGTAAACCATGGAATAATAAATACTTTCGACTTGAATATGTTTCCAATTTTATTGTTAAAAAAAAGGACCTGTTTGAAAAGAATGTGAATGTGTGTTGACATATCTTACTTAAAACTTGCAAATTCAATACCAATGCTTTGGTTGGTTAGCTTCCGACATTCTGTGCAAGTTACAGATGCAGCCGAGTTTAGTTTTTCATTTTTCAAAATCAGTCCGTGTGGGAATTCACTTTAGTGATTATTGATAACATAATATGTTCAAATAACAATAAAATTGAGATAATTGCTTTTATAGTTGTATCACTTTATATAAATTAATAATACTTTCACAAAACTATTAATTATATTAAACTGTTCTGTTTTAAACAGATTTGTGAAATAGAATATTATGTCCTACGTATATACTCAATAGTTTCCAAATAGTTTCGAATAGTTTATTATTTCACTTTGTAGAATTTATTTTTTATACTGGTAGCAGGCACCGAAACTGTAGATAAACATAATAAAAACAACAATTTTCAAACAACGACTTTAATGTATTACATGAACAATAAACAAACATTGAAGCAAAATATAAGACACCTTTTCCTATGAAAAATGCTTGTAGACTATGAAGGATGTTTAATTGAAAGTTAATTATTTCTTAACAGGTAGTAAGTAAATATTTCTTATTAGCAAGTGTTGGAAAAAATTCCCATCTTTCTGAATACACGTGTTTAATCGTTTTCTCAGATTTTTCAGGAGCCTGGAAACATTATTGACGTTATTGTTCTGCAGATATCCCTAATTCTATTTTGTATGTGTTTTACGGTTTTTGGTGGATTAACAGACACTAGCTTTCATAAAACCCCGCGGAAAGAAATCTATCGCAGTGGTGTCATAAGATCTTAGCGGCCACTGAAACTTCCACGTCCAATCAATTTCTGAGAAAAACTTTGGCCAAAAGAGCACGAAATTCACAATAGCATTGTGGAGGCGCACCGCCTTGTTGCAACGAGATATTGTCGCACTTTGAAGGCCTTCAGGTAGTTGTGCGAAAACTTTAGGTATCTATGACCATTTAACAGTTCATCAAAATAGTGCGACCTAATAGTTATGTTATAGCATATCAAACATTACCTGACCAATGATTTTGGTGTTGTGTCATGACATTTTATAATAAATCTGGATTTAGTCCTATCTGTCTGTTTGTCGTATGCCAAAGGTTTACACGCCTTACAAAATCCTGACCATGTAATACTTAATGTAATTTCATGTGATATAGGTGATACTTTTTTTTGTGGTGGTACGGTTCACGGTGGATTGTGATATTTGGCACAATGCAGTTACGTGACGACTATTAACATTTAGGTTTTCTTGAATATGCATTAAAGTTACTAGTCTTTCCTTAGTAGCATTTTCATTTATCAATTTTTTTCGGCCTCGCCCAATACGAAAATCATATCTATTAGCCCATTCTAAACCTTTAATGAATTTTCAAATTCCGAAATTAAATTTTTTTTAAGAGACCCAATTAATATAGCAAAAAAACATATTTTAGATACGTTGTTAAAGTTTGAAACAAACTACTTGCCTGAAAATGTATACCTTAAAGCTTAAAAAATTGGTATTTTGACGGAGAAATTACAAAAAACAATGATTATTTAAAAAATTAAATATAGGACATGCTATACAAAAAATAATTTTATTCATACCTAGAATCCAAATATATAGGATGTTTTGTTTAAAATGGGATAGTTTGTTTTATTGGCCACGGCTACACAGCACACCCTGTATATTACAAACTATTTTTATGTGACACACTGTCTTATACAACTTTTGCCTGAAACATTTTTCTCAAGTTTCTGTAATAACGGAGCTATTCTACTCCATCACATCGTGGTCTCACCCTGTAGTTTAAAAGCTAAAAAAGGTAAGTATTTGTAATTATGAGTTCTAATCCTGAAAGTCTTCCTTTTTATATAAATGAGCATTGTTTAATTTAGTAGAATATTTTTTCTATTTATAATAATTCTACAAAGTAGGTTTAGAAAAGATTAACTTAGTTCTACACACGATATTGCTTATAATTTGAATGCAGTACGTAAAGTATTAAAACCTTTAGAAAAATTACTTGCGTTCCTCCAAAAGTAGATACTTCATGAATGGTAAATCACAAGTACAGAATAAATATAAAAGAGTACTAATGGTATTATATTTTATTTTTTATAATGTTTTTAAGAAATCTTAAGTTTTTTTTTTGTGCCAATTAATGTTAATTAATTTTAGCAAGAGACTTTTTTTTGTTAAATTCGTACTTCTCTCGCTAATGACAATATATAATTGAGTTAAGCCTCCAAGCTCAACATTTTGGAATTTGAAACTCTAGTAAAGGAAAAATTTAAAAACATAAATTAATTCCAACCGGAATTTTTTTTATTACTTTCTAATACCAGCAAAAAATCATAAATCTATATAACTTTCGCTAAAAGGAATTATGTATGTTATTGTAATAGAAAAATACTTATCAATATATAGAGAGTTTCGGTAAGTCTGCAGGTAGTAATGCAACAATAATACTAAGATTTAATAGCCATGCAATCTGAAGTTATGTAACTAAACGTTCGCAATGCGATATCACAACAACGTTGTAGTTAGTAGAAGTAACATGCTTAAAGATCATAGTGGTTATATATAGTTTTACCATATGCTAAGCTGGAAAATCATGATAAAATCTTGATTTTCATTGAAACGTCCTAAAATTTGTGTCAATGAGCCTTTAATGTAACATAGACGGGAGTAACGCTCGGTAGCGCACAGAGCATGATTAGTAATGATCCACACGGTGCTTCTTTCGCTACGTCTTCGATAGATTACGACAGAAGTCATTTATCGCAAGACACTCTGCTCGCGCAAAGATTTTACTTTACCTTTAATCTAAAAATGGTAAAGCATTCACCGCTAAAAACGCGACACACCATTTAAATATCCTGTCAAATAATAACAAATCCATCAAAGGAGTAATAATTTACCATTACTACTTAAAGTTACGGTACATTGAAAACGGAATGTATACGTTTGATTTAATTTTAACTGCACATGTTGCGATGCTGTAATGACTAAACATTTAATTTGAATTAACTATTTAGTGCTAGTAGGGGACAGAAATCGGTTTTCGTTTTCCAATTACCAAAACAACCACAATACAATGACGGTATACCTTTCACTAAATATATAAAAATTAGTTCTTAAAAAAGCGTCCAAATCCTTGGTGTAAGTTTTGAAAAAAAATTATATTTTCAGGAACATACCTAAATGTTAATTTAAGAAGAAATTAACATCACTAAATGCACAGCAGGTATTACCTGGGTGGTGATATAAATGCACTACTACAACTATACTGTTAATGAAATCCATAAATGAATACCCACCGTTAAATGTAGTGAATGTTACATATCACACCAGACCAAAAACATACAGGAGGTTGATTGTGTCATTTATATGGAAAACGTGATCACTACTGAACACCCATCGTCAAGTATGTACTCAGCTGAACTGAGTGAGGTATTTCAAGCATTAACCATGTTCAAGCAGATATACAATCACCCAGTAAGCGTAGTTATGGCTCTCATCAATAATGAGTAATTCATTAATTCAGTAATTCATTACATCTTTTAAACTTAATAAGTCCTCAATGTTATGGACGTGATGGAAGTACAAGAACGGCTATTGCGGTTTTCTATTATAACAGATCCCAGAAAGTGGACAGAATCTTCAATAATTTTCTAATTGTAATCTACGTCTAGATCAGATGTAAGTGACTCATATTGCACCTTTACAGTGGTTCGCATTCCTCCCATTCTTTAGTCGGAAACTACACTACCAGATTCAGCAGATCCGATTTGTAGTACTGGTGCAAGATTAAAAAGTGTACTGTATACCATTCTTTTGATAATTTATAATATACACAATCGATAGATATTCATTTGCCGCATTTTTATGCACCTCATCTACAGAAGCACATTCAGAATTAAAGCAAACTTACATTTGTTATACATGGGATATACATGTTACATATGTATATCCCTAGGTCTACCAGACCAGACGTAGTTCATTCTGGCACTCATGTATACTTTGTGGCACCTTTTTCTGATGCCAGGACGTTTTCGCTCATATCTATATTTTAAAAACCTGCAGAGCAAACATTGTAAATTTGAAGAGGGTGCTTCTGAATAATAGGTATTCTCTTAAGATGTTATTAATTGAAAAGCAACTAAAAACACTAGCACGTTTCTCGTTAAACATTTATTCAAGGACTGACTTATTTGACAATTTGACCTTACCGATTTTACCAAATACAACATACTACTGAAATCGAACACCCCCACTCATCAAGAATAGGTATCAACCGACTGCCAGACGTATAGTCTCCTTATTTTTAACCGTAGCATAGTTTTAAAAATACAGTTGGGTTTCCTTTGAGATGAAGAAAATAATGGAATGCTAACACCTATCCACCCAATTGGGTGGACAGCGTGCATTTCAAGACCTTGCAGAACTCAAACAATTCTTGTCTGAGTCAAGAGGTTAATTCTCAAGGTCGGGGGTATCGTACAGGTTGTCATTGTCTATGCTAAAATGTGAATCAAAGTTCTTGTATTGGCTAAATTGTAATAAAAAGATTATGCTTACGGTATGTGGATTCCTAATACTACTGTCCTAAACCACCAGGACGAGGTAGTTTTCCTAAGAACCGGATCCGGTTCTCAAAGAGAGATAGCCGTTTCCCAAAACGGGGTGGCCGTTTCCCAAAACAGCGTCACAGGTCACCTGTAGTTTGCAGCTACCCCAACCATTTGAATGTCAAGGTCACAATTCTGAGAAATCTAAAAATAGAATTTTCATGGTCAAAGGTGGTAAAGTCAAGCTATTCAAGGTTCTTTTATTGGCTCTGTGTCTGCATACCATGTGTCTAGCATCAAGGTCAAAGAAGTCGTAGGTTGATTCTGGACGAATTTGTCAAGGTCAGGCTAATTTTGCCCAAGTCAAGACCATGTGTTAGTTCCTAGAAATCAATGGCCACCTGCAGAGGTGTCCCGATCTTGTTCGATAGTAATGCAAGGATCAAATCTTGGCAGGAAATTTTTACCAATTCATTCCTACCATCGCTCCAAGGTCAAAGATTATTCTTAGAATTGTCATTGAAGGTGCGAGTGATCCTTGATAGTAACGTCCTTTTAGCGGGAAATGGTCACCAAACAATTCTCGATTGAGTCAAGGTCATGTGTTCAAGGTCACCAACCAAATTCTCAAGGCCACACTGTTCAATCAATTCTTTTGTATAAATCTTAGAAGTTACTACAATTCCTAGAAATCAACTTTCACGGTTGTCTGCGGGAGTATCCTTAGAAATGAATTCCCAAGGCTAACCGTAGGGATATTCTTAGAATAGGTCAAGTTCATTAAATATCTGAGTAATCCATTGAAATTTTTTAAGGTAATAGACTTTTGACGGGAAATTTTAAAGGTCACCAAACAATTCTTAGAAATTAGCCGAATCAGGGTTATATGTTAATTCCTAGAAATCAATTTTCAAGGTCACCTGCAGGAGTACCATACTACAACTCAAACAGATCTATGCTGAAGTAGTATTTCTATAACTAATCTGTTTAATGCCTAATTCTGTTCCCGCAGATAATTGTTCCAATTTCATACAGTTTGCGGTCTTAATATTTCCTTTAATTTCCTGAATTCGAGGGTCGTCAATTTAGGGATAAAAAGGGCTGAAATTTTAGGTATAGTCCTAACCACATTAGAAACGTACAAACTTGGTCAATTTCTTAGGTGTTGGGCTAAATCTCGATAATTATGCATTTTTTGAAAAGACCGTGATTTGCAAAAATGAATTTAAATCTCTTTTATATAAAGCAAATTCATGTATTTTTTATTATAACTCTTCAATAATAAAAGAATTTTTCGAGTTAGCATAAATGCCATTTATTGATAGAAAATCAATCACGTTTTTTTCAGGTAAATTAGATCCTTTCACGGTCTAGCGATCTACGTACATCAAAAACCAACAAATTGCTAATTAGGGGTCATTTAGATGTGCAACACTTTTACACAAACAAATAGGTAACTACATTTTTATAAATGTTATTTAATTAACGGAAACATTACACGCATGAACACAATTATTTATTTTTGTTTTAGTACAGTGTTTCGATAGCTTAAAGTACATAATATGTATCACTTTCCCACCTGGAGGAAGAAGATCGATATCGGATAAAATCCTAGGACGGTAGTATTCTGTACTAATGACTAAACGTTTGTCAAAAAGTTCCCGCGCCCAAACATAGATATGCAGAGCCAATAAAGAACCGTTTAACCTTGATGGGTTGACGGCACGATGATAGAATACTACCGAAAAACTAGTACTACAGAAGCTTTTTGACATTTGTCGGCAATAAACACACTATTTGTAAAATGATTCTAGTTAAAGCATGTTTACATATGGTTGGGGACACTATGTTTGTTGGTTTTCTGACTGCGCCCAAACTACTCATGAACACATCCTTTGTATTTAGCAGCGTTTTAAATTCGAGTTTGTTCTTTGAAATACTCGTAAAAACGCCGAGGTAATGCACATTTAAGCTCTTCCGTTTTCTAACACTATACGTTCACCATGCTTTTCAACCTTTCATGCTTCTACTTTACTACACTATTTTTACATATTCCTCATTACACATTGCTAATACAAAGAATCATCATTTTCAGTTTTCATTATATAACACTCCAAATCGAGTTTTACTTGCTTTATTAACGTCTCCAAACCGCTTCTTTCGCTCCACACTTACAGATTCTTCTTTACTTTCTCTTTCCACCTTCCGTACTACTTTCGTCATTTCTGCTAATCGAGAGTATACTGATTCTTGCACACACAATGAAGACTTTAATACTAAAAATTCACATTCTAACCTTGACACGTAATCATGTTTTCCAACATTATTTTTTCAAACACAAAAAGTCATTCTTCTTCTCAAAAGCGGCGCGAATTTGCTTTTTCAAATACAAAACATTTTTCTCGAAAACGAGTCAGAATTTATCAAAACCACCCCAGAATGATAACCCCCGTCGACTTATGTCTATCTACCACTATTGGAAAAGCTACCCCGTAATATAAAAAATACCCCATAAAGTAGGTGATTTAAGCGGGTTATCCATCTTTTATAATAATAATATCAAAACTAGTACTATCAGTACCTTGGCCGGCTTTCAGATTTGTAAGAATTGTACTAGGATACAACCTTCATTTTTCCACGAACTGATTCTATGTCTTAGATTTCTTAGAATATTACGCCCTTCGCAGCAATAAACTTTAACCCCTCACGAGCTAATTCTATGTTCAGATTTCTAAGAAATGATTTTGACCTTGCACAGCCTAGTTCAATGTAGCCTCAGCTACGGTAAATGAGCTATTTGACTTTTTTCTGGGGGGAAACGGTTACCTGTGTTGGTAACGGCTCCCCTGTTTTGGAAAACCGTTATCTGTTTTTGGGAACCGGATCCGGTTCTTGGGGAAACACCTAATCCTGGCGGTTAGGACAGTAGTATGAGCCCACGTAAGCATAATCTTTTTATTATTACAAACAACAATTTAGTCTATACAAGAACCTTGATATTAGTATAGACAACAACCCCATCATTCTTCTTATTTCCGTAAACTGATTCTATTTTTAGAATTGGGTAATTCGAACGGTTGTTTGCTATTTCCAAGAACTCAACCCACAAGAAATGCTAAAATTTGACATAGATAGATTGTGATCACAAATAATATTTCTTTATTTTTAGTAAATGTTATACATTAGATAAGCATGATGATAGTACAATATTTCCATACAGTGTTATGTGAATTAATATTATACTTAGCATTTATAACATCTTGAATGCACTTTATTAAACCACGCAATTCGATGCACAAGTTTCGCTTTGACGCGAGCACCCTCTACATTGTGTCAATTAGGCTAATTTTTCCTATTCCTACGATAAATATGAAGTGATTCTAGTTAGATCATGTTTACATATGGCTGGGGGCACTGCTATTAAATGTTATGTTTGTTGTTTTTCCGGCTGCACCCAGACTACACTTGAACACTTCCCTTGTATTTAGCAGTGTTTTAAATTCTTAAATTCGATTTTCTTCTTTGAAACACTCGTAAAAGCGTTAAGGTAATACACATTTAAACTCCCCCGCTTCCAACACTATACGTTCACCATACTTCGTATTAATTACTGTCACATTAATAACTTTATATTTTATCAATATCTCCATGACAAGTACATTTTTATAGAGTTTGCAATAGGTGCTTTGGTTTAACCCTGCTAATTCCATGTTTAACAAGTTACTAACCGGGTGATCTCAACACACTGCGAATTATATAAGAAAAATGTATCACCTTTGATCTTGAAAAACCTATTTTTAGATTTCTCAGAGGTGTGACCTTACAATTGAAAAGGTGGAGAAAAAGTCATGCTTATTTTGCTATTTGACCTTGAAGAGTGCCTATACAAGAACATTTGACCTACCTTTTAGCATAGACAACAACCTTTCTTCAACAAACACCTATTCCGCGAACCGTTTAGCTTTCTAATAATTGCTCCTTCAGGTGGCCTTGAAAATTGATACCAGTAAAATTTGACCATGACTTCATTTAGTCATGAACCTACTTTAGCATAGACAACAATCTGTTCGAATCGTAATATGAAACTCCTGCAGGTGACCTTGAAAATTTATTTCTAGGAATTATCACATGACCCTGACTTGACCAAATTCTAAGAATTGTTTGGAGACCTTGAAAATTTCCCGTTAAAAGTGTATTACTTTAAAAAATTGCAATGGATGACTCAGACCTTTAATGAACTTGACCTGTTCTAGGAATATCCCTACGGTTAGCCTTGGGAATTCATTTCTAAGGATACTCCCGCAGAAAACCTTGAAAGTTGATTTCTAGGAATTGTAATTACTTCTAAGACTTGTGCAAAAGAATTGATTGAACAGTGTGGCCTTGACAATTTGGTTGGTGACCTTGAACACATGATCTTGACTCAATCGAGAATTGTTTGGTGATCATTTCCCGCTAAAAGGACGTTACTATCAAGGATCACTCGCACCTTCAATGACAATTCTAAGAACAAACTTTGACCCTGGAGCGATGGTAGGAATTAATTGGTAAAAATTTCCTGCCAAGATTTGACCCTTGCATTACTATCGAATAAGATCGGGATACCTCTGCAGGTGGCCATTTATTTCTAGGAACTAACACATGGTCTTGACTTGGGCAAAATTAACCTGACCTTGACAAATTCGTCCAGAATCAACCTACGACTTCTTTGACCTTGATGCTAGATACATGGGTATGCAGACACAGAGCCAATAAAAAAACCTTGAATAGCTTGACTTTGCCACCTTTGACCATGAAAATTCTATTTTTCGATCTGTCGGAATTGTGACCTTAACATTTAAAGCTGGAAACTACAGGTAACCTTGGTATTCAGTCACGCAATGCCATGCTCATTTCGCTACTTGAAAAGCGCCAATACAGGGACACGTAGATCTATCGTTTAGCTTAACCATAAAAATTGATTTCTCGTGACTTTTCTAGTGACAAAGTCGGATTAGTATCCTGCTCGTGACCTTGAAATCTACGCGACGTCATTAATTAGGAATGATGCTAAATCTGGCTTGAACATTTCCCGACATATAGTCTCAACCAGGAATTGTTTGGTGACCTACCCCTGAAAAGTAGAATACCCCCCGCACGTTGAAAAGGTGAATACCTCTCGTACAGGTGATTTCTAGGGATTATGACCCCGACCCGACCAGAATTGATTGAACAATGGATCACCTTTGTCCTTAAAAATTGATTTCTCAGAGGTGCGACTTTGAAGAATATTCAGGGAAATTGTACGTGACCTTGACCTAATGCACTTGCGGGTTTTCCTTAACAAATTAATAAGTGGATCACTACACGTGACCTTGAAGAATATATGCAGGCAATGCGTGTACGTAATGGCGTTGAAAACAAGAATGTGGATTCTATAGTATACGTGACCTTGAAGAGCATCCTCCTATATAACTCTACCGGTCATATATCAGGATACCCCTGCAGGTTGATTTCTAGGACTTATGACTTGTGAATTGATATCAATATATTTTAGCCATTGACAATGTATTTGATAGCCCAACAAGTGATTTCTAGTAATTATGGATCGCCTTTGTCCTTTTCTCAGAGGTGTGACCTTGAAATGGTGGAAAAAATGGCTACTCGTGTTGGGTAACAGATTCCTGTTTTGGGAAACGGCTCCCCCGTTTTGGGAAACGGCTATCTGTCTTTGGAAACCGGATCCAGTTCTTAGGAAAACTACCTCACCCTGGTGGTTTACGACAGTAGTACTATGAATCCACATACTGTAAGCATAATCTTTTTATTACAATTTAGCCAATACAAGAACTTTGACTCACATTTTAGCATGGACAATGACAACCTCTCTTGCAATTGGCTTTGAATCGGGGGGCGCTTACGTGCAAATTAACTTTAAGATAGGCAATGAGGGCGACCTTGCCCATTTCCTGCCATGTCGCCTTAAAGCGGGGACCATGACCTAGAATTATACGCTGGCAATGTGTACGGTGGGCCCTTTGACCTTGAAAATCTTGTACTTTGGCGTTTTGAAAAACCATCTGAAATCATTTTTATTATAAGTTCACAGAGCTCGGCATGGATGACTTCAATACCTGACTGTACTTTATTATTACTTTTCTCTAATTTCATTTGCAAATTTGTCTATAGTATCAGATTTAGAACTGGTGCTGTCATCTCGGTTATGGCTCTTCAACTTGGGTTTTGCCCCGAAAGCGTTTCCAGCGTAAAATTATTATCTGCATAGATAGTTTTAAATTTGTCCCACAGTTCTTGCTGTTTTGGCTTCCTCGATGTGTACGTGAAGCAAAGGATCATTTGTGACCACCAATTTTGCTTTGGCATTAGCTACATTTTCGACAGTAGCGTCCGTACCATCTATCCTCTTAGACTCTTGAATACCATTAACCTTTCGACGGCGAACGCCAAATCGTCATAGTTCTTGCCCCCTAAGGACTTAAGTACACTGGACATAACATCTTTTTACACTTTTTTTTAACCACGCGACCATTTTTATACCCGATAAAAGCTTAAAAAAATGTTGTATTGCTGGGTCCAGAACCCGTTGCAGAATAACAGGTACTCCTTTAAGATTTTATTAATTAAAAGGCAGACAAAAAGACTAGCACGCTTCTCGGATTTTGTACATCAAAGCTTTAATATTCAGTCAGTTCCTGAATAAATGTTTACATTTATAAGGTAGTCTAAGAGCCAATACCACAACGACCTATAGAATTTCTATTTTAGTTGAAGGTATAAATGTAACGACGCGCCTCTATTGAAAGTACAGCTTAAACGTCTAAGGGTCATTCGATTTCAGCATGTGTTAGTTACAAGGCAAACTAGTTGTGGGCTATTATATTATTCTCTTTTACAACCCTTCTACCTGACTTTCAACTTTTTTGTATCCATCTAAACTAAGGAAAGTATTGATCGTTTCAGTGACATTTTTACATTACGTAGAATAAGTAACATTTAAATGATGTAGACTAATTATTTTCAATTAAGTATCGAATAGTAAAAATTTTTGATTAAAATTTATAGTTAAAGAATTTTTAATTTTGCAAAATAAGAACTAACGTAGATAGAATAAAGAAATAAAATACAATTTTTACGTTTCGCCAAGATATAGTATAACAACAAAATGTAGCAATATTTTGTTTAAATGTAATTGAAAAGAGTTCCTATTAATATGAATGTAATAATTAACAATACATATCTCAAGTTTTCAATTGATATGAATATAAACAAGAACTCAATTTTCATAACTCTTCCCACTTTACAATCATACATAATTTCAACAGCAATTTTTTAGGACATCTATATAAGCTCTTTTAATATGTTCATAACGAAATTAAGGAACATTGTAAAGACAAAAAACAATAATCTATGATGTTCAAAACTTTACGTTAGATAGAGCTCAATAGGCATCTAGATGCTGACCTGAATAAAGAGTTCAAATAATTAAAATACTTATCACAGACTCAGACACAGACACAGACACAGACACAGACACAGACACAGACACAGACACAGACACAGACACAGGCACAGACACAGACACAGACACAGACACAGACACAGACACAGACACAGACACAGACACAGACACAGACACAGACACAGACACAGACACGGACACGGACACGGACACGGACACGGACGCGGACGCGGACGCGGACGCGGACGCAGACGCAGACGCAGACGCAGACGCAGACGCAGACGCAGACGCAGACGCAGACGCAGACGCAGACGCAGACGCAGACGCAGACGCAGACGCAGACGCAGACGCAGACGCAGACGCAGACGCAGACGCAGACGCAGACACAGACACAGACACAGACTCAGACACAGATACAGACACAGACACTGACATAGACACAGACACAGACACAGACACAGACACAGACACAGACACAGACACAGACACAGACACAGACACAGACACAGACACAGACACAGACACAGACACAGACACAGACACAGACACAGACACAGACACAGACACAGGCACAGGCACAGGCACAGATACAGACACAGGCACAAACGCAGAAGCAGACGCAGACGCAGACGCAGACGCAGACGCAGACGCAGACGCAGACGCAGACGCAGACGCAGACGCAGACGCAGACGCAGACGCAGACGCAGACGCAGACGCAGACGCAGACGCAGACGCAGACGCAGACGCAGACGTAGACGCAGACGCAGACACAGACACAGACACAGACACAGACACAGACACAGACACAGACACAGCCACAGACTCACTGACACAGACACAGACACAGACACAGACACAGACACAGACACAGACACAGACACAGACAGGCACAGGCACAGGCACAGGCACAGATACAGACACAGACACAGGCACAAACGCAGAAGCAGACGCAGACGCATACGCAGACGCAGACGCAGACGCAGACGCAGACGCAGACGCAGACGCAGACGCACACGCACTCGCAGACGCAGACGCAGGCGCAGACGCAGACGCAGACGCAGACGCAGACGCAGACGTAGACGCAGACGCAGACGCAGACGCAGACGCAGACGCAGACGCAGACGCAGACCCAGACGCAGACGCAGACGCAGACGCAGACGCAGACGCAGACGCAGACGCAGACGCAGACGCAGACGCAGACGCAGACGCAGACGCAGACGCAGGCGCAGACACAGACACAGACACAGACACAGACACAGACACAGACACAGACACAGACACTGACACTGACACAGGCACTGACACAGACGCGGTCGCGGTCGCGGACACGGACGCGGACACGGACACGGACACGGACACGGACACGGACACGGACACGGACACGGACACGGACACGGACACGGACACGGACACAATTTTTAATTACATATTTAGCTTTGAACTTATTCGTTCATAACAAATACTTATAATAATATTTTTTTATGTGTTTTTATGGCATTTAACTGTTATGGTCTTATTGCCATTTATACTATTTAGTGATATCCTACTGTAAAAACCAGGTTCTTTTAGGAAGTTTAGGATTTTAGTTATTTCTTCTGAATTGTCTGCTACTTTCTCTTCTATTCAGTTCTTAGTCTTATGCGTTCTCTTATGTAGTGGACATTATACAAAAATATATTTTAGTGTCATGTGTTCATTAAAACAAGAGCATTTTTGTTGTTCACTTTTCTCTGGTAAATGTAGGTGTGTTACATTGGTGTGTCTGATCCTGACTATTGTTATAACTACTTTTTCTCTTCGTAAAAGGTTGTATTTATTTGCCAAGTCTTCAAATGGGACCTTTCTTGGTTTATTTCCAGATTTGTTTGACACCATATGATTGACCATTGTTTCATGAACCTCTCTTTGAAATGGTGCTTTAAATCAGTTGGGACACGTATATATTGTATTTGATGAGTTCATTTGCTGCCTGTTTTGCTGATAAGTCAGCACCCACGTTTCCATGAATTCCCACATGTCCCGGTACCCACATTAGAATTATATGTTCTGAGTCATGGTTTTCTAGGTAGTGTCATTGGTCGTTTATTTTGTTTAATAGTGGATGTACATTACTTTGTTTTTGAAGAGCTACTAGTGAACTTAGTGAATCACTACATACTATATTTCGCCCTGCTCTTGAAGTCTGCAGTACAGTAATGATTGCCAAATGGCGTATAACTCTGCTGTGTATATACTGGTAATACAGCTATGGGACCAATTATGGTTTTCTTTATCGAAAAATATTGCGCTACCTGTTCCGTTTTGTGTTGTAGAGCCGTCAGTATATGTTCGTTTCGAATGTGGGTATTTGAGCATTTTTCTTCTCGTATGCAATTGATACTGTATCTTTCTTTATTTTTGCAAGGTCTTGCTCAAAGTGTGTCTTTAGCTCTAACCATGGTCGAAACTCACAGTCCGTGTAATTGATGATTGTGGGCAGGTAAATTTCTAGTTTATTAATTAATATTAGTCCTCTTATAATGGCTGGTTTACCTACGGTTGCTCGACTGTGATATTCATTTATTGTCTCTATGTCATCCAAGTTGGTTATTTAATTTTTTTTGTCTTCCAAATATTTTTACTACATAGTTGCATAGCAGAATATCGCTTCTGGTATTTAATGTAGGGATACCCGAATCTTCATGCATTGACAGCAGAGGGCTAGTTCGGAATGCCCCAGTTGCGAGCCTTATTCCCAGTGTATGTATTCTGTCTAGGTGTTTTAATGGTGTCGGTCTCGCAGATGAGTACACTACACTACGAAATTCTAATACAGCCAAAACAAAAGCTGTATATAGCTGGATAAGTACCCGTCTATCCGAACCACACGATATATTACTCATGCACCTAATAAAATTGATTCTTTTTTTACATTTAGCGACAAGATGACTTAATTATTATTATTTATTTTATTCTCAATATAGAAATACTCATTTAATATTATATATTGGCATTTTTGAATATTTTAGCGGGATATATTCAAACTAAAATTTCAGTTGAAAAATTTCCTGTCAATGTTAGAAGTTTTTAGTATTACAGCTTTCTGTATTATTTTAAATATATTTTCTTCAATTCCCAATTCCTTTATGTTATTCATGAAAAGTTTAGAAATAATCCCAGTTGTGGAAATAACTATCGGAATGGTCTTTATTTTTTCTAAATTCCATAGTTTTTTATTTCTAATTTCAAATCCTTGTATTTATTCTTCTTTTCAAGTTCTTTCCTTATGACACTGAAATCACATGGCACTGATATTGCTATAAAGTAAACTTCTTTTTGCTTTTTGTGTCAGGTCTATTGTGTGTTATCTTCTAATCAGTAAAAAGTATCGAATTATAGTAAATTTTATCTGTCTCATTTTTACAAAATAGAGATAGATAACTTTAACAGCTATGTTGTGTCTGTCTCTATATTCCATTTCAACTAAACTAGAGCAACCAGAAATAATATACTCAATAGTTTCCGAATTCTGTTGGCACTTGCGGCATATATCATATTCCAAATTTTGCTTTAGAATATATTTTTCATAATTTTTCGTTTTAATTACATCATCCTGAATTGTCAATAGAAATCATTCAGTTTCTCCATAAATCATTCCATCTACTAACCAATTAAATGAGCGTTTGAAATCCAAATTAATGTGTTCTTTCGGTTTTCTATGTCTACCATGTACAGTTTTCATTTTCCAAAACGTAATTTTTTCTTCTTCTAAATTAAGTTTTTTATTTCCATTTTCTTCACTTAGATTTAATGCTGTACAATCTCTGTATGCCAGACAAATTGATTTATGTAGTTGGTGTGTATGGTTCTTGAAAGAATTTCTTAAATTATTAATTTGTTTATCATTTACATTAAATAAATCTAGTATACCTCTACCCCAATTTTTCCTGCCTATTGTTACTCGTTCAATACAAGAATTTGGATGTAATTTACTATGTTGTGTTAACATTATCCTAATAATTCTATTTAACTTTCCAAATCCGTTTTATACGATTTTATTATTCCATATGTCCAGGGTGTCCCAACGATAGAGTAAAGTAAGTTTATGCTTAACTAGAATTATTTGTGTAAATATTGTATGGACCATGGGGTAGAGGTAAGAAGTGTGCATTTTTTTAAAATATTGGAAGTTATACAGGGTGTGCCAGAAAAGCAGGACGTAAAAAGTATGATTTTTTAAATAGAACACCCATATTTGATTTTAGTTTTAATTCTACGTGTCCATACAAACATATTTTGTCATACAAAAGATTGGCTGAAAGTTTTTAGATATTCGCGTTTAAAGATTATTATGGTCATTTTCGTGGGTTGATGAATGGGCAATTGTTCCGTTATTTCACAATAAAAAATTGATATTTCGTGTGAAAATGAGTGATATTATACTAACGTTTAGACCGAGTAGTATTTCTAATTTTCTCAACAGGGTGTTTGTTATAACCATTCAAATTTGAAAATTCTCAAATTAAAAAATCAGTTTTTTAATTGCACACCCTATATATTTTTATTTCATTTTATTCGGGATTAAAAATCTATCATTTTGTCAAATATATCCTATATCTATCTTTGATAGTTTTCGAGTAATTTCGATTTTTCACACTAGCTACTTTATTTTCGATAACATTGCATTGCATGGATCTTGGTAGCCATGGAAAATAATAATTGCGTTACTAAGATACAAAGGTTTCCTACTTGTCAAAATAAACACATATTAAATTTGTCGTTTTCGCATTTAACTTGTTATCAATTCTTGTATCAATTATGGATTATTCGAGAAATGAATTAATTGATATGATATACGTGTTGGGCGAGGCTGAAAAAAACCCTTTATTGGCACAACGAATCTACAAAATGAAATATCCTGAACGCCGAATACCTACTACTGTTGGCTTGGAAAATTTGATGGATAGATTTGATTCTAGCGGCAGTGTTAAATACTTCAAACGTAAAGTTGTTAATAAAAGGGCAGCTAATGAAGAAAAAGAACTTGAAATATTATTAAATATTCAAGAAAATCCCCAAGTGAGTTCTAGAACATTAGCGACGATATGTGATACCTCCAAATCAAACGTGAATCGAACAACGCTGAAGTATAAGTACCATCCCTATCACATTGAGCTTCATCAAGAATTGCGAGAAGAGGATTTTGCAAGACGAATTGAATGCTGCAATATCATTAATCAACGGCTGCAATTAAATAACAACTTTTGTGCTCCATAATGTTTTCCGATGAGGCGACGTTTAAAAGTAATGGGGCTGTAAATCGGCATAATATGCACTATTACGCCATTGATAATCAATTTTGGCTACGAGAAGTTCAAAACCAAAATTATTGGTCACTAAATGTGTGGTGTAGTATACTTAATGACCAAATTATCGGTCCCTATTTTTTTGATGATCCATTAACGGGCCGCAGCTATTTGCATTTCTTACGTGAAGAATTGCCTGTGTTACTTGAGGATATCAATTTAGAAGGACGACTAAATATGTGGTTGCAACAGGATGGTGCACCTACACATTTTATCGGGACGTAAGGGAATTCTTGAACCAGCAATACCCGGAGAAATGGATAGGACGTAATGGCTTTATATTATGGCCACCCAGGTCATGCGATTTAACTCCACTGGATTTTTTCCTATGGGGATACATAAAAGATCGGGTGTATATTATTAAACCTACAACAAGGGAGGACATGAAAAACAGAATTCGCGAAGCTTGTCGCACAGTGACCCCTCTTATGTTATCCCAAGTGAGACAGAACATGAGAAAATTTTTTAATCCCGAATAAAATGAAATAAAAATATATAGGGTGTGCAATTAAAAAAAACTGATTTTTTTTAATTTGAGAATTTTCAAATTTGAATGGTTATAACAAACACCCTGTTGAGAAAATTAGAAATACTACTCGGTCTAAACGTTAGTATAATATCACTCATTTTCACACGAAATATCAATTTTTTTATTGTGAAATAACGGAACAATTGCCCATTCATCAACCCCACGAAAATGACCATAATAATCTTTAAACGCGAATATCTCAAGAACAAAAACTTTCAGCCAATCTTTTGTATGACAAAATATGTTTGTATGGACACGTAGAATTAAAACTAAAATCAAATACGGGGTGTTCTATTTAAAAAAATCATACTTTTTCACGTCCTGCTTTTCTGGCACACCCTGTATAACTTCCAATATTTTAAAAAATGCACACTTCTTACATCTACCCCATGGTCCATACAATATTTACACAAATAATTCTAGTTAAGCATAAACTTACTTTACTCTATCGTTGGGACACCCTGCATATGATAATACAGGAATCGCATATGTGTTTATTGCTTTGATCATATTTTTTCAGTTTAGTTATGTTTTCACAATTCTTTTTACTCTGTTTTCAATTTTTTTCGTTACATCTTCTCTCACATGCTTTTCGTTAATAATACAATTTTGATTAAAACTTAAATATTTTAAGGAGTTCTTGCATTTCAGGTAAATTGTTTGCATATAGTTTATTGCCATTCATATATAGTACATGATTTACTTTATATTTAACACATTTACTTTCTTTGTATTAAAACCGTATGTTGATCTGTTCAGTATTGACGATAATGGATTTAGTGCTAAACAAAACCAAATTGGACTTAATGAATCTCCCTGATAATACCATTAGCAATTTTTATTTTAGATGATTTTAAAATTTTACCTTCTTTGTTTATTTCAAGAATTGTCTCCCAATTATTAATAATAGTATTTAGAAATCTTCGAATGTTTATGTCAACTTTGTATATTTCTAACACATCCTTTAACTACGAATGTGGGACTGAGTCATATGCTTTTTTATAATCAATATATGTAGTGCTGATGTTTAACCTGATTTAATATTACCGAGTCTATAATTAATTGTTCTTTGCAACCCATACTTCCTTTTATGGTATCCTTTTTGTTCCACATTCATAATCTTATTATTATCTCTATGTATCTATATTTTATTCGCTATCATGTTTGTTAAAATTTTATACAAAGTTGGTAGACATGTTATTGGTCTAAAATTGGTAGGATCATTAGTATCTTTATCTTTTGGTATCAAACTTGTTCTACCTAAAGTCAAACACTTTGGAAAACTATTTGGATGTAACAATGAATTATTTAACATGCACCAAACTTAAATGACTAAAGCACTTATAGCAATAACTTTGTATTTTATTCGTACCGGCTGCCTTCCAGTTTTTGATTTTACGTAAGGTACATTGTAAGTCTTCCATCGTAAATGTGATGTTATTCTGTTCTTCAATTGATTCTTGCGTCTTTCTTATCTTTTATCTACCTAGCTTTAATGTCATGTTGTGTATTTACACTCCATATTCGTTTCCAAAATATTTCTTAAATCAGCATTCTTAACTTGAATTTTATTATCTTTTATATGGTCATAAAAATGCCTTTCGCTATTTCTAAACTTTATATTATGCCATTTTCTATCGTAACTTATTTTCTACCTTCTAATTCTGTTTGAATACATATTTAGTTTTTGTTTTAGTTGATCTAATATGAAAACATTCTCTATGCTCTGACATAAATATTTTAATTTTTCAAAATGATTTTTAACTTTCCGACTTCTGATCCCATTTTCAAAGCTTGTTAATTTTCCAATGTCATTTCTTATAGAATTAATTTTAGTCTTACTAACCAACATGATTTTTGTCGTTGTTTAGTTTTATACGCATGCTGATTTAACTTAGTTGTTGTTAAAGCAGCACAATATATATATATATATATATATATATATATATATATATATATATATATATATATATATATATATATATATATATAAATATGTATATTATAATAATAATAGTAAAAAAAAAGAAATGTCATTTGTAACATACCACAAAAAATTCGCTCAGAATAAATTGTGAGATTAAAAAGTTTTGAATGTCAAGGTAAACAAAATCCCAGGTAATGACCAGGAACGTACCCGGAGCTGGCTGCCTGGTCTAGATGACAATGAGGCTTCTTCCAATTGTAATGATTCGGTACATATAGCTGCTGACAGTGACATGTCAAATTCTACCGATAATGAAACACCAATCCCAAATGAAGGGATCCACAGAAGACACGCAAACCACACCCAACGCCCAAAGAACGTCAGTAGTATTATTCCATCATCACTACATACTCTATCTGGAACTCGCGTGAACCAACTTTCAAAACAACCTTCAAACACCAAAGCAGAAAAGGCTCGCACTCATTTATGTTGGAACAACGAGATGAACGAAAATGTTATCCGGTGTTACTATAAAGTCACAAACTTAGAATCTATTACAGAGGGTTACAGACGAAAATTTTTACAGTGCTTCCTTAATAATTATCCAGATCTTGCAGGAAAAATTACAGCGCAATGGTTATGTGATCAGATCAGCGTAGGTTTATTATCCTTAAAAATAAATTATCAAATATAACGCTCGAAGCAATAAAAATGGAATCTGAAATCGGTAATTCATTGACATTTACAGCTATTAGTAATCAACCTGCAAATATAGTTGTGATTGGAAACTGGGAACAAAGTGATAATTCAGATGAAAGTGTTGTGCAAAGGTATATTTGTCACCCTCTACATCTATAATTGATTGGAGAGAAAAAATTGATACTAATAATAATGTTCAAAATCCCAATAATGAAAACAGCTTTGAAAATAGAAACAAAAATGATTTAGAATATACCGCAATTACAATTCCCCATTCTACAAATAATAATGATAAATGATAAATAACGATTGAAAACATAATAATGGAATTTAATAATGTGGTTCAGAAACATTTCCATTGTAATCCTTTAAAAAGAGGGTATATTCATGTGCTAAAATTTAATAAAATACCAAATATATATATATATATATATATATATATATATATATATATATATATATATATATATATATAGTTTGGATAGCCCTAATGAGAAGTATTATTTATGACTGGACCAACCATGTTTTTGTGGTTTTCCTCGTTAACTTCATTAATAATAATAATTTCAAAACGTATGTTATTGAACTTTTAATACAATTCTGACATTCAGTGGAGTCCGCTAATTTGATAATTTGTGTTGTAAACTTAAAGGATCTTTATAAATCACCTGCACCTTTAAAAGTTTGTTCCCACAACTGTATGTTAATTTCATTCTTGCTTACAATTTATTGATCACTATACATTTCAGGTTAACGTAATTAAGCAAATCAATATGAAACTAGTCTATAAATATGACATTCCAGCAACTTGCCTAATAATTGTAGTTAAAATAACTTTGCGACAAATAAGGTTCAGCTAAATAATAATTATGTAAATACTTTGGAACACTTTGTGGATGGTAACTCCGTACTACGTTTCAATTGCTAACTATCGACAACCGTCGATTTACTTACATAAAACTCTCATTTAATTATACAATAATATTACAAAAATTAGAAAATAAGTTATACCAAAGTTTTCTACAATGTTTGCCAGTACCTTAAAGAATACTAGAATTTTGTTATTTTTAATTATAACTTACAGAATACATTAAAAAAAAACATACTCTTGATTAATAAACTTTTTTAATGTAAATTTTAGCATTTTAATTACAACATAAAGTGGTATTATACCGAGAATGATACAATGCGTTGAATATTTTGAGCATAGAAATACCATAACCTTTAATGAAATTAGGGAATTTTATTAATTAGTGTTAGATACCGCCACCCAATTCTATACAAAGGGTACGGAAGAAACGAGTTTGAATGCGAGTAGTTGCAGTAAATACACAGATCCACAAATTTGTTCTTCTTAAATCCATAAGACTGTTGTAAAGCAAAACAGTACTTCAATTAGATTTTTGTATCGTACCTAGATGTCATATTAATCCTGTACTCAATCTTCATTTGTTACATAAGTAATAAAAAATGTTAATTATGCATAAATAAACATTTTATAACATAAACACAAAAGAGGTTAACATTACCATTCAAACAGTCTACTTACTGAAAACATTTTCATGGCGGTGTCACTTCCGGTTACACCGCAAGTCGATACCGACTTTGTTATTTTAAATACAATGCCCCAATTTTTATTTTATTTTATTTCGGCATAAAATTTTACGTCTTCTACTACCAGATTTGGCGTACCTATCTCCTACCATTACTAATAAAAAAAATAATTTCAGGCGTTAGCAACAAAAATTTTATATTTAATGAAACATAAAAGGCAGATACGCGTAACTTGTACAACGGTTAGATATGATATTGTACTATGTTTTTAGTATTAGACATTTTTGAAATTTATTTCTAGGGGAGGGTCGGGAGTAACGGTAGTTAAGAAAATTAAAAATGTCAGTCATTTTTTTAAATTGCAACTAGGTTTTTTATATTCTCATCCAATGCAGAATTTAATTACCTATCTGCTGATCTATCATGTTCCTATACCTAAACTGAATGATTTTCGTGTTATCTGCTTTTTTATACTTTTCTTGGAGATAATGTAGTAAATACGCCGTAAATTAATAGTGTAATTTGCAATCTGTTTTACTGCCTGTCGTATGATACCTTCAATCAGTTGGCTATACAATTGAATTGTCAAATTTATAGTAAATGACAGTTATTTAAGTTCTTTTAGGATTTAATAACGAAGATTATTGGAATTTTTTGTTCGTACACCGCGAATATGAAAGAATTAGTCAAAGAACGACTAGAACCTTTATTCAGACATATTTACATCGGCCTCGTCCTAATTCTCGAACAATTAGATCTTTGCTCGAATGAAGCACAACGCATGAATACTTTAGACATACTCCCCAGAAAAGGGGTGCATCTGCTAATAACGCATGTTTTTATAACAACACAACAAAAAACTAAACACTAGTAACAACAACCAACAACGAACGAGAAGAACAATATTAATTACAATAAACAACTCATTCTTTTTTTTATAATAAGTGTTCAAAGACAGATCCGTTTTGGTCTAAACACATTTGAACACGACGTAAAGTATTGGACCCAGTGACTTTTCTAATATCGTCCGCGTTCAAACTATCGAACGCAACTTGAACTCTTACTACGGAATTTTCCCTTGTCGTTAAAGGCTCACTGTAAACCATGTTTTTAATAGTTCTCCAAATGTAGTTGTCAAGGGGCTTAGATCGGGAGATCGAGGGGCCCAGCGGTACGGACCGTTATTAGCAATCCATTTTCCACGGAACTGCTCTTGCAATAACCTTCCAACTTCCCCAAAATTGTGTGGTGGGGCACCATCTTGCTGGTAGTATGCAATTATTGCTTCTCGCAAGAGTAGTTCTTCAGTAGCGGAAATTACCAGATCTTGTAAAATATTCATATACCTCTCGCCATTTAAATTATTATCATAAAACTGAAGACAAAAGACTCTGTTGTCTTTTATCGCACAAATCACATTAAAACTCCAGGAGTCTTGAAAGTTTCTTTCCAAAATGACATGTAGATTTTCGTCAGCCCAATAATGGTAATTGTGTCTGTTAAAAACTCCGTTTTTTGAAAATTTTGCTTCGTCCGTCCAAATTATGTTTTTTACAAAATTTTCATTTTCCTGTGACATTAGCATGAACCACTCACAAAATTGAATGCGTCGTTCAGAATCCCCAGCTGCTAAATGTTGCACCAACGTATATGAAAATGGGTGCCATTTATGCCTTGCTAAGATACGATGTATTGCTTTAAAACATACTCCTAAACTTATAGCAGCCTCTCTCACTGAAGCATTAGGATATGCAGTATAGTATCCCAAAACGGTAATGTTGTGATAATCGTCTTCGACCTTTGGCTTCTTTTTGTGGGCCGTATATCTAAAAGACTCATGTGTTTTGCAATTTTCAAGCAAAGTTGTAATTGTTAGAAAATTAGGGCGATTCTGATGTGGATACCTCTGAATAAAGGTTCTAATGGTTCTTCCAATAATTCCTCCGCATTCGCCGTGTATCATCAATAAGTTCAAAAAATCTTCGTTACTAAATGGCAATCATTTTAAATTATTTACTAAAACTCGAACTGATCTCAATAATTGTCATTTACTATAAATTTGGCAATTTATAAACTGATTGAAGGTATCATACGACAGGCAGCAAAACAAATTGTAAAGCAAACTATTAATTTACGGCGTATTTGCTACATCATCTCCAAGAAAAGTAGGAAAAAAGCAGATAACACGAAAATCATTCAGTTTAGGTATAGGAACATGATATATCAACAAATAGGTAATTAAATTCTGCATCGTATGATAATATAAAAAAACCCAGTTGCAGTTGAAAAAAAATGACTGTGACATTTTTAATTTTCTTAACTACTGTTACTCCCGGACCTCGCTTAGAAATAAATTTCAAAAATGTCTAATACTGAAAACGTAGTCCAATATCATGTCTAACCGTTGTACAAGTTTCGCTTATCTGCCTTTTATGTTTCATGAAATATTAATTTTTCAGTAGATTCAAATTTTCGTTGCTAACGTCTGAAATTATTTTTTTTCTTAATAATGGTAATAGATAGGCAAGCCAAACCTGGTAGTAGGAGACGTAAAATTTTATGCGGAAACCGAAAATAAAATAAAAATTGGGGCATAGCATTTAAAATAACAAAGTTGGTATCGACTTCTGGTATAACAGGAAGTGATATCGCCATGAAAATATGTTCAGTAAGTAGACCATGTTCATTTATATAAAGTTACAAGTTTTCAGCTGAATCGGTTTTTCCGTTCTCATTATTCATCTAACATGCTATCGTTGAGACGCCCTATATATATATATATATATATTATATATATATATATATATATATATATATATATATATATATATTTATATTCTTTTCCTTCGGGTCCCTGTACCGGAGACACTGCACATTGTGTACTTCCCTAGTGGTTCGTGACGTGACTTTAATACCCTGTAGCAAAGTGCACAGATCATTCGCGGAATGTGAGTGTGTTTTTTAAGTTTTGCGGTTCTATGTGGATACCCCGGACTGACAACGGTTCGTAGTGTTCACAGACGGTCACCCGTGCAAGCACTGAGCGCGCCCGATTATTATTGTTATTTCATCAGAGTGCTAGAAGTGAAACAATTGAGATTTAAATGTCATACCTAAACTGAAATACACACTTAAGAGTAAGGTATAAACAAGTACCCAATTAATATACCTCACTCATAAGTGTGTATTTCAGTTTAGGTATGACGTTTTAAATATCAATTGTTTTACTTTTAGCACCCTGATGCGGTAACAATAAAGTTACTAAATATTGGTACGAATTTTTCTTTAACCTTTATTTCCCCAGTGACCGATGACCTGTTATTTATAAATAATCGATGTTTTAACGTTATACTCGGCTGAAAAAAAGTTACCATAGCAGTTAAGTTAGGAATTTCGTTCGAACTGAACAGTATATTTCGGGAAATATCTTCGCACATATAAGGTGGTCTAAAAAGTATGACGACGTAAACACAAAAGAAGTTAGCATTACCATACACACAGCAGCATTCTTACAGTATAATAGTTATTTGTTCGAAACACTTAAATTCTTTCCTGAAAATACATTTCGTTATCGTCATTATCCTGAAGTACGCGTGCGTATGTTTCTGTGCGTGTGCGTGAGTGTACGCGTGCGTGTGCGTGAGTGTTCGCGTGCGTGTGCGAGTGTGTGCGTGTGTGTATGTGCGTGCGTACGTGCGTGACTACGTGCGTGCGTATTTTTTTGCATATTTTAGTTCTTTTTTGTGTTCTTTCTTATTTCCCAAAACTATTTAATTTGCTTTAGTAGTTTCCGATCATTAAATTAATAACAATAAAAAAATCGTTTTGCAGGCCTATAAAGAATTATTAAAAAACGGTGTTATATGTTTTGTCCGAGCTACATGGTGCGGACGTTAATACAAGTACAACTTTGACATTAAATAATTTGATTCCAAAAATGATGTTTCAAAGCAGATGTTCGTAATTTTAATGTAATTTTTATTAGTCAATATTGGATACAAAATAAAGAACTCAATGGTTTTTGTATAAATAAATGGATAATGTCCTATGCTTCCTGTCGTGTTAACAATTCTCAAACTGGATTACTAATTTTGGTAAAACTAAAGTCTGTCTTTCCAGACCTTGAGATTAACTAATCACCTTTCTATAGCAGTACAATGCAGTTGCATCTGTCCTTATGAGTGAACATAATTTAGTTATTCCCGTATGCTATCGTTTCCCTTCTGGTGCGTTGGCCGGTCGGAGCTGATCTTGTCCAGTAACACATAAATATGCTAATTGTCGACAGGTATTTACTTTGACGTCCAGCCTCCCTGAAGGAACTGTTAGGTCGGCCTTTTTTTATTCGAAAAACAATTTCGGAAAATAAGAAAGTTTTGAACAATTTCCTCCTCAGATGGCTGCATTGTATCCATCGTTTTATATACTGATGTAAAACTTTGGTATAGAAAATTTTAGTAAAAAATTTAGATATTCTTGCACCATCTATTAATTAATTAAAAACAATCGAATAGTACATTTTCCGGCTCATTTTAATACATTTTGTCTATAATGATTTAATTATTAGAATAATATAAATATCAAAAACAAACTAATTAATTATTACATAATAAAGATATGAATACAACTCCGATGCGATTTTGTCTACTAGTTTTCAAGACGACAGAGTGACAGTTGATACTTTTTGAGTGTTCCGGTTGTTTTTCTGCTCTCCTGTTTTAAAAATACTTCATTGTCGTTTTTCTAATTAATTCAGAATAAGTTTGTGTTTTGTGTGCAAAATTTTCCGGTGAGGGACAATTCCATTTAGGGAATTTAATCAAGTTCCGTAAGATCAACAAAAAATTCATTCATGGAGAACTTAAAATGACGAGTGGAAGTGGTATCGAAAAAATCACATTAAGAGTAATTTAAAAGGATGCTACATGATAATGTAAGTATGATCGTAACAGCGATATCAATTTAAAAAAATGCGGTTTACGAGTTGTCTGAGGTAAGATGTGTACCTATGCTTCTTGCAATGCGAGGTTATGAGGCGCAATATTAGATTTTGTGAGCTTTTGTCAGGTTTTTGAGTGATTTTAAAATGCATTCTAAGAGGTTTATGTATGTGTTTTTGCTCGTAGATACATACTAAATAAATTTAATTTCATTTGAAAATTTTGGAGCCCCCGAGAGTTTTTAGAGCAATTTGAAGGTGAACTCTGAGGGTTTCTGGGTTTAATATAATTCTGAACTTTTTTTTCTGACACCTAAACGTTGATAATAGGTTTTGAGAGTTTCAGAAAGGTTTTTAAGTGATTTAGAGATAGATTCTTAGATGTTTTTAGTAGTTTAGTGTATTCCTAAGAACTTTGCAAGGTTTTGAGCGCTTTTAGGGATTGTTCATAAAGAACGTTACGTTTGTTAGGGGATTGGTTACACCTTGCCTCCCCCCTTATCACAAATGATGATAGCAGTGCAAATCCCCCTTCTCCGGATGTTACGTCCAAACGTCAAAATTCTGACATTCAAAATGACGAATGGATGCTGAATCCTAATTGATTTATAGATAACTTTGTAGAATGTTTTAGTGTGTTGGTTTTTGAAACTCCAGAATTATCTAACTGATGAGATTTTGAACCTTAGAAGCTTTGAAATGATTCGAACTCTTCTGATTTCAAAATATTATTGTTAGCTTCATATTAGTTTTTGAGAATCCTGAAAGTTTTTGAGTGATTTCCAAAAATAAAGTTGCATCATTTCGAAATTTTTTAGGTCACATCTTCAAATCGCCGAACAAAAACGCAGAACACGTTGAAGCAATTGTAGAGGAAGGCGATCCGGTTTCGTTGCCAATAGATGTTGACGACACTAACATTTCTGGCTCTTCTTCTTTGTCGAAAATCAAGTGGTAGTAAATCCCATCTTGGCACCAATAAAAATTGACGATGCATTCATCTCTAGCACAAGCACTTCTTTCTTGCCCGCGAAGGTGAGTGTCTTAATACTACATCACTTCTTGAACTATTAACAATAATAACTCCTTTACATTCTCAAGGTATGCTCAAGTACCTTGCCACAATCTAACCTGATATTTTGATCCCGAGCGAGGTAAACGACGATTGTAACAGGCCACTGGCTGAAAGCATCATCGTCACGTTTCATCAAGCGTGCAAGCTAAATTTTGATAACAAATTTTCCTCATTTCTAATATTTGTAAGAAAAGGCGACAGTACATACAGCGAAGTTCAAAAAAGTCATCAAAGTGCTTTTGAGGCTTTAGCTGTGTTTCTATATAGCGACGTTGTCACCAATGAAAAGATCTTTTTGCTATAGTTAATTTGCTGCTGAGTGTCCGATATGGAATTATCCCCTACAAGCCCTTGACCAATTTGTGTTTTCTTTCCGTCATAGTAAACCCAAAGACTCTAAGCTTGTGTTAAAGAGAAATGTAAATAATGCGACGTTTAGTTAAATACCGACCGTTCGTAGTGTTCTGCAAAAATCAACCGTAATACTTTAGTAAATAGTTTCGACAGTGAATCATATTCCCTTGAAGTCGGAACAAGGTTGCCGCTTACTTTGAGCAATAGTTCGCAAACATTTATTCATTTTATATTATTTACTAGTTTTTAAATATGTACATATGTATAAATTTTTAAATATTCAGTTGCCACTTCTTGGTATAAATTAAAAATTGTTAAAACAAACTTATGGCTATTATTTGGTACAAACATTTTTATAACTTAAATAATATTTTTTGCTTTAAATATGCGTGTTAAATAATTAGTACCTGTTACTATAAATCGTAAATCGTAAATAGATAAAATAAATACAATTTGATATACGAGTAAGAGTGTAAACTAATTTAGATTATATATTTTGAGAAAGTTTTATTTTCTATTTCGTGTTGTTCTAACTTGTACCATAAAAATATTACTACATTTTCTCACATTCTAAGTACATTTTTAATCTAAATATATAATTAGTACTTTTTATTAAGAATTAAAATCGATGACAAAATATTTGAATGGGTGAGCTAATGTTATACGTATAAATAAATGTTTGCGAACTACTGCTATAAGTAAGCGGCAACTTAGTTTCGACTTACGGTTGATTTTTGCAGAACACTACGAACGGTCGGTATTTAACTAAACGTCGCATTATTTACATTTCTCTTTAACACAAATTGGTCTAGGGTTTGTAGGGGATAATTCCATATCGGACACTCAGCAGCCAATAAACTATAAGAGATGTGTTTCAACGGTACAGAGCTCTACTTGTAGAATTCGCGGTAGATTCACTTGTTGAGCGTGACTTCAGCAGTTATCGGATGGAATATTTGCAGGAAAATTTTATATCGAATTATACAAATGACATAGTAATAACGGCGGCGGTCGATCAGTTTGTGCCCTACACAATTGTTTACAAGAAAGGGATAAATGTTGCAAAGTTGTTGTATGATAAACTTGTTCACGGGTCATCCACAAAATCACAAATAGTGGATGTAGTGTATGAGTTGAGAACGTCCGTAACCAGTATGCACCGTAGCCGTAAGGAGCAATATACTCAGGAGTATATTATTGAAGGCGATTGCAAAATACCTGACATTTTGCAGGAATTTGTTTCGATTCTCGTTAAAGGCCCAGACGTTTGCAGGCTAAAAATCATGTGAACATGAATTCTAGATATCAATACATTATTTAAGTTGTTTCAAAGGGTAGAATGAAACCAACAAAACATTCGATGGTGGGTCTGGCGATGAGGTCGTTAACGAGTAACCGGAAAGCCTTGACAATATTACACAAGTATGGTCACACGATAGGATACACACTTGCGGCAGAATTAAAAACCGAGTTAACGTATGGGGTATCTGAAAAAAGCAAGCTTATACCTTCCGAAATACTACCGACGATTCGTTGTGCATTAACGTCGCTTTTGATAACTACGATCGGTACGTGGAGACTAACCGGAAAAGATACTATTAGTATCGTGTACCATCCAATTCTTCAACAGACACCGTCGTCCCCTGTTTCCGAGAAGTCTACTGCCGATGAGATCAGCAGCTCAAATGCGAATCTAATTCCGCGAATCAACCTCCCCGAAAGAATAGACGACGGTTTCAAGAAATTTCTCGGAATATTACTCCGTACCATTGGGAAACCGGTTGAAAAGTTATTTTACATTCCACAACACACACATCTAACATTTTGAAACTGAGGTTTAATGCGAAAGAACACGCGACTGTCCGAGATTTGGTTTGGTTCATTTGCCTTTCTCTTATTTCAGAATCTTCAATGTGGATCGATTTTAATAGCAAAACCATTATTGATACTAGCGAAATGCAAATTATAGAATATCTACCGCAGATTAACTTTTCGCCAACATCTTACAATGTAGTACAACAAACTTTGCGTATGACCCAACAAGTTGCCGCTGAGTGCCGGCAAGATTATGTTATTGCAACTTTGTCGATTGCTAAACACACATCGACAAATCCCCTGCATTTGAGAATCTATTTGTAAACATGGGGGGTTTTATATGCAAATGGCATTTTTCAGAGCTTTGGGAAAATACTTTGACAGCAGTATTGTCGATGTACTGATGCAGCCTGAAGTTCTTGCAGCAGGGTCAACCACTGGGTTTATAACGGGAACACATTTCAATAGATGCAGAAGGATGCATCCCATCGTTGCTTCTGTAATTCAAGCATTGCAACTTAAACGATTTCTCGTCGAGAAAAATATGGAATTTCCCGAAACTGTCACCGAAGGTTTAACTAAAATCCAAAACAACCCTACTCCATCCGTAGAAGTTGTACCCTTGTCACCGGAGCTCCTTGATCTAGTAAACCCTTACTGGGAATTCATAGCTTCCTGTCTGGAAGGAAGATATGGGAAAACCGCGCAATACTATTCACAACATGTCGAATTCCTCAATGTGTTTTTCAGATTTTCTCAAAGCATAAGAACATCAGATTTAGAGCTCTACCTGGATTCAGTTTATAACATGACCTATTTGTACTTCCTTTTCAATCAACAAATCTCCTCTAGAATGCCTTTGTTGTACAAAAAAAATTTATTGGCGGAGAAAATAATCCAGCCCTGCTTGTTTATTTTCATCTAGGCGCTTTTAGTGTCAAACGCACCGAGAAGATAATGGCATGGGCCCCAGTAGATCTCACAGTTGAGCAAACTGTAAACACAGACTCCGCTAATTATATGAGTGGAATCACGAATTTCACAAATTTGATCTCGGACAGACGGTGTTGGGTTAGTTCACAGTATTACTACTAGTATCATTTCGAAATTGCTTGAGACAATAAGTCTGGCTCAGAAAGATGATATCGCACGTGAATTAGAAACCAGCTATATTGCGAAAGATCATAATAAACGTCATCCGAAAGAGCATGGATGGATTCGAGCATTAACTCTGAGAATCTGTTCAATATGTCTGCAGGAAAATCTACTTTAATTGACGTTTCTGACTTCCTCTTGAATGTTAAGTTTCTGCGTCACGCACACGAAGAAAAATTCATGGAAGAATGTGTTGAAAATTTTGATCGTTTCAACAAACCCAGAAAATGAAATAAAATCATGATCGTTTCAGAATATGTAAAAAGAGTTCAGAAAAATAATGAAGGCAAAAGAAGTTAGGATCAAAATAGGGCGCGACATTTTCGGACGGTTGTTAGGGATTGCTCTGCAGAAAATATTGACATAGAGCTACGTCACTTGTCCCTACTTCTTTGTGTCTGTTCCGCACAAAATTGATGTTATCGTCATAGACGGTTTTTACTTGATTTATGGTTTGCGACTGTGTGCTGAAAACCTTCGGAAAAATTGCTTCATCCATTTTGTCAAAACATTGCAACAGTGACGCCCACGATATTCACATCACATTCGATACATTCTTCACAATCGATTAAAAACGATTTCCCTTATGAAATTGTTGGACCAATGCTCTGAAGAATTTTCGATTAAAAAACTCTTTGATGGCATTTCTTGCATAGCATTGGATTCGCCATGCAGTGTCTGTAGTTTTGAAAAATAAAAAAAGTCTTTATTACAGTCGACGAAAAAGGTTTCTCATTTGTATTAGAAAATTAAATAATAATCAAAACGCAAGAATTTTAATACACATGTTAGCATGAAGAAGCAGATACAAGAATCATTTTTCATTTGCACAAATGCACGCCAGGGGCAGACGTAGATGTCAAAGATACTGATATAGAAATATGCACTAATTGGACAATGAACAAATTTGGCTTTCAGGAAAACCTAGAAAAAATTGCGACATCACAAGTTTCAATTGCACTAAATTAGTAGAAACTCTCGATTCTCAACTGAATCGCGCTTTACCTGCGTGTCATACATTTATAGGTTGAGATTATATCGCGGCATTTTACCGAAAAGGTAAGGCGAGACCTTTCGACTACTTTGAAAAAATTTCAAGCTTCAGAGGGTTCTTTAACCAAACCTACCGATGTTTTTGACGACGAAACAATGAACGTAATTGAGAAATTTACGACAAGATTTACAATGTTGAAAATTATGAAACTATCAATGCTGCTCGTTTTGAATTATTTGAAAATTTTATGTTGCTAGTGGGAGTAACACGTGTTTCTTAAACAAGTAAGAAACTTTGAATCGAGTTTGCTACCTCCGTGCGGACCAACGCTTTACCAAAAGTGTACGATTTTTGTCAATATCGATATCGTCTCAGAATACTGTGGTTGGATTCTAATGAATCCTAAGCTAGTTCCACGTTGGTATGAAGGAGATCCCACACCTTTGAAGGTATAACCATTACTGGCGAATCTCATGACTCTGAGGACGAATTTCCTGAAAACGCTTATAGAAATTTTGAAGAAGATTTTGATGATAATTGACGCACACAAACTGTACAATTATTAATTATTAGTGTAATAATAATTAATATATACTGTATTAATAGCTAATTAAGTGTATTAATAAATAATGATTACACATCAATAGAACTTGCGATAAAATGTGTTGCAAGTGATTCTATATATGTCATTTCTACCCTCGTACTTTTGCTTTTATTACGTCCTAATTTTAATGAGTAAAGATTTGGAAAAGCGAAAAAGCAGGCAAATGTACAATTCTTTAGCGATTTTTACTAAAATTTCACGAAAGTCGAAACCATTAAATTATTTCATATTATGTCATCACTCCTCAACGTTTTTATAATTTTCGAACATCTGAAGCACTTTTCTAATATAGGGTAGATTATTTTTAATTAACTAATAGATTGGACAAGAAAATCTCAAATTTTTAATAGAATTTTCTTCATCAAAATTTTATAAATATAAAACGGTGAATACAATGCAGTCAGCTGAGGAGGAAATTGTTGAAAATTTTCTTATTTTCCAAAATTCACAATTTTTTTCGAATTTAGGAGTCATAAATATTTTTAATATTTGAAAATTCTTGAATTTTCCGATCACTTTCCATCATTAGCGCCACCTATAAGGAATAAGTTGTTTGCCCGCCGACCGGCTTATTATGAAAGAAAACTTTGTTGTCTTTCGAATAAACAAAGGCCACCTGACAGTTCCGTCAAAATAAATACTCTGTAATCAGTCGGCCAAGCACTTGGGATAGGGTGGGGATCAGCCGACTTGGCGATTTTGCATCGTCAAACGTCTATCTACCGATTGATAAGAAAAAACGACAGTAATGTGATAGTATCCAAGCACCTGGTTCCTGTCAACAATTAGCACATTTAAGTGTTACTGCACAAGATCGGCGTCTGCTGACCAACTGTTCCTAGTTTCACCTAACTAGACACCATTTTTATTAAGTTAAATCCCGACAGTTCAGACACCACACATTTAGAACAGTCAATTCTCTGACTACAATCAAATATGCAACCTACTTAGTACCTTCGGCTGTATAAAATCTATTCACCAACTCGTAAGGTAATATTTTTATCAACTTTTGTGTTTTAACAGGTGGTAGGCATGTATACTCCATGCCAGCCGAGGAGGTACCACCACCGTTACCATGGGTCTCCGATTTTCTGAGCTCGGTAAGGGCTGCCGGTTACCTTTTCCATCGTCCTTAATCTATTCTCATCCTTATTCTTCCTTCTCGCCCTCACTGTCTTTCTATCGGAGTAAAAGTCCCAAATTAAAAAATAAGATGGCTGTGGTTTCTAGGGTTATAAATTCCGGACGTAAAATCCTGCCCCACTCGGATGTCCGGGAGGGCAGGGCCCGAGCCACCTCGGTCATCGAAAGTATCAACTTTCTGATTCACTACTGCAACATCCGCGGTATCAGGTCTAATCTTAATGCTATTCACCAACATCTTGAACAATTACAACCTGATATTTTGTTTCTATCTGAAACACAAGTCTCCTCTGAAAGCTCCGAGTCACCCGACTTGCAATTTCCTCAATACCACCTTCACTCTAACTTTCGATATAAAGGAGGCGTATGTGCCTACATTAAGGACAGAATTGCTTGCAAGAGGGTTTCTTCCTTAGAAAATAAGAATTTTGACGTGATTTGGTTTAAACATTCTGGTCCTAATTTTGTGAAATTCTACTGTTGCATTTATAGGTCTCCTAATGACAGCAACTTTCAAGACTTCTTCGATTACCTTAGTATGAAAGTTGACTATCTCCTGTCTCAGTTTCCATCTTGCGATATCTCATTTGTAGGCGATTTCAATGTTCATAACTCTAATTGGCTTCAGTTTTCATCTACTACAAATCCCGCTGGTCATAGTGCAGAAACATTTGCTATTTCATGTGATCTCACACAAATGATTTCTGAACCCACAAGAATCCCTGATAACCCTAACCATACTCCACATCTTCTAGATCTCTTTCTTACATCAAACCCTCTTGTTTATAAAACTTCCGTTCTTTCGCCTTTAGGTCTTTCCGACCATTGTCTAATAAAAATCATTTCTACTGTACCTAATTCCACTGTTGTTCGCAAAACCGATAGAACCTTGTGGTGTTTTAAGTCAGCTCGATGGAGTGATTTACGGGATTTCTTTGCAACCTTTCCATGGCGTGAATATTGTTTTAAGTCGTCCTCTTCTTCGGACATCGCTCTTTCAGTATCTGAAGTCATCCTCATGGGAATGGAGTTATACATTCCCAAAAACAGTACCGTATAGGTCATTCACGTTCCCAACCCTGGTTCAATAAGGCTTGTGCTGATGCAATATCTTTAAAAATAAATGTTACATTAAATGGAAATCTAATAAATCGGTCGACAGTCATGTAGAATACGTTGGTGCTAGAAATATCTGCAAAAGTGTCATCACTAAAACTAAAAAGTTGTTCGAACAACGAAAATGCAATGAACTAGCTACATCTCCTTTAGGCAGTCGTAAATTTTGGTCTTTAGCTAAAGCCATTAGTAAAAACTTTGGAACATCTTCATTTCCCCTGACGTCTATTGACGGATCGGTAGTTGCTGATTCTGTAGACAAAGCCAACGTTTTTGTGGATTTGTTTGCATCAAACTCGTGTCTCAATGATTCTGGAAAAGATGTGCCCCTAGTCAACTCTTCTTCATACGCTATGAAACCAATTCATTTTCGGTACAAGCTCTTGGAATCGATCATCAGTAGGCTTGATCTCAATAAGGCGACTGGCCCAGACGGTATCCCAGCTATTGTCTTAAAGAAATGTTCCCCCGAACTAGTACCAGTCCTATCTAAGCTCTATACGATCTCTATGTCTTCTGGGGAATTCCCTTCATCATGGAAGTTAGCAAATGTTCAACCTATTCCCAAAAAGGCGATAAGACCGATTGCCATCACTTCCATTTTGCCCAAAATCATGGAAAAAGCCATCAACCAGCAACTGCTCACGTTCCTTGAAACTAACAAACTCCTTAGTGACCACCAATATGGGTTTAGGCAAAGTCGTTCAACAGGCGATCTTCTTTCATATGTGACCCAAGTTTGGAACAATACAGTAGAGCAGTCCGGTGAAACAGTTGTAGTCGCTTTAGATATCTCAAAGGCATTTGACCAAGTTTGGCATAAGTGTTTACTTGCCAAACTCACCTCGTTTGGGTTAAATGATACGCTCATCAACTGGGTTTCTAGTTTCCTTGATAAAAGACGAATACGTGTCGTAGTTGATGGCTTTTTTCAAAAGAAATTAGCAATAACGCTGGCGTACCACAGGGATCCGTTATAGCGCCTACACTTTTTCTGCTGTACATAAATGACCTTATTTCTTCAACAACTAACCCCATCCATTGCTTTGCTGACGATAGCACTTTTCACTGTAGTTCATCTCAGTCTACTCATAGTGATAACCCACCTTCTATGTCAAATCAAGAAATTAAAGCTGAAATGGCAAATTCAATCAACAAAGACATTCAACGTATTCTCGAATGGGGAAGCAATAATCTAGTTAAATTTAATGCTAACAAAACTCAGTGTTGCCTTATGTCCGCCAAAAAGATCGATCATTTCCTGTTGTAAGTATGAATGGCTCAGTTCTTAAGTTTTCAGACTCTATTACTCTGTTGGGTATGACTGTATCTTCAAATCTCTCATGGGTTGACCATCTTCTGTCAGCTACCAAAACAGCTGCTCGTAAAATAGGCTTTTGTACAGATCTAAGCAGTACTTTACCTCTCGACAACTCCTTCTGCTGTATAAGGCCCAAATTCGGTCTCATCTGGAATATAATTCTCACCTTTGGGTTAGTGCTCCCCAATACGCTCTCGATATCGTTGATCGTATTCAAAAGTGAGCGATTAGGTTATAAATGACCCATCCTTAACTTCTCACATACAGTCCCTTGAGCATAGAAGGATGGTTTCAGTTCTTTCTTTGTATTATCGTTATTACAACGGCTATTGTGCTGCTGAATTATATTCTTTGATACCATCTCGGGCTATCTTTTCGAGAAACACTCGGTTCGCTCATTTACATCATCAGTATTCAGTACCAATCTCCACTTGTCGTACCAAACGGGCGCAATCCACATTTTTCTACACGGCTTCTAAACTCTGGAATGATCTCCCTAGTTCCTGTTTTCCTCTCACTTATGATATGAGAAAATTTAAGGTGGCTGTTCATAGGCATCTATTGCTGGTGTGACTGGTGCTTGTTAAACGATAATTATACTGATACCAATAATTTCGGTTGTGTTTCCAAATTGCATTTCCGGAAAGAACCTTAAAGTTGCGAAAAGCAGACCAAAACATTAAACAGTTTAATAGAGAATTTAAACAAAATCTACAGACCTTTCTAAAGCTTTTCACAGCGTGCCTCGTGACATATTATTACTTAAACTGAAGAAGGTATACAAATTTGACGTGTGCGTGTACGTGTGCGTGTGCGCGTGCGTGCGCGTGTGCGTGTGCGTGTGCGTTGCGTGTGCGTGTGCGTGTGCTGTGCGTGTGCGTGTGATGTGCGTGTGGTGTGGTGTGTGGTGTGCTGTGCGTGTGCGTGTGCGTGTGCGTGTGCGTGTGCGTGTGCGTTGTGCGTGTGTGTGCGTGTACGTGTGCTTGTGAGTGCGTGTGCTGTGCGTGTGCTGTGTGTGTGTGTGCGTGTGTGTGCGTGCGGTGCGTGTGCTGTGTGTGCGTGTGCGTGTGCGTGTGCTGTGCGTTTTGCTGTGCGTGTGCGTGTGCGTGTATGTGTGTGTGTGTGTGTGCGTATGCGTATGCGTGTGTGTTCGTTGGGTGTGTGTGTATTACATATCATTATGGCGCTTTATTGACTATGTGGGCTTCACTATAAAGAGAATGGCGAACCTACTGCGCAAGCGAAATAGTTCACCTTTACGTATTTTCGATGTTTGGTGTACCCCTTGTAACGAAACTAAAATCCCGCTACCATTATCACTGCTTACTTAAAATGAACAATGTCCTTTCCTCCTCAAAAAAAAATTAAAAACTTACTATTTTAGAAAACCCTGTAGAGTACTATCACTTATATTTAAATATAAATAAACTAACGTAACACAATGTACAAAATGCGATAAACGATCACTGTCAATTGAAGCATAGTGCGTGAAAGCGGGCGTTCTCAAGACATAGTTGCTATCTTTGCCTAATTCAATTGCAGTGCGTTTACAGATCAGTTCCGTTGGCTAGTTTAGCGTATGTTTTAATTATAAAGAAAAGTTAGATAGCACATCCGTGTTGCTACAGCTTTTTTTTCTTGCGATGAGTGTAAGTATTTTATTACAGATTTATTATTGTTGAACTAACTTGGATCCTAATTTCAACAACCGAAATTTTTATTTGGATGTACTTTTATAAAGTAATATACAGTAACAGAATTCAATTAGACAGTTTCTTGTTTGTCGAGTAAAGACGATTTAGACTTTCATTCAATACAAAGATCAGTTTAATGTGCACACGCATCTTATCCGTGGAACTCTCGCTTTTGTGTCTGATCATAGATATTTTTCATTTATTACAAATTTGTTTTACTAAATTTGTCTTTGCACATTTGTATTTATTAGATAACCGGTTTATCTACTATCTTTAGAACTTTTGTCTATCTATTTTTTTTTAATTAAATTTTTTAATTCTCAATTTACAGAATTTCTCTTGTTTCCATGTTCCGCCGTCCGTTCGCCGCTTAATGATTTGCTAACACTCAATTGCTTGTTGAGTTCAGAATTATTTTTTTTCAGCGGTCTATTAATTCATAGCTTGTTTAGACAGATAAGATTAGTTTTGGCCAAATTTCATTATAATCCCATCAAGAGTTTAGTTTTAGATTACTGTTCCTAATCATTGAAGTAACATTTTTTTTAGTTTACTTATTAAGACAAAAGTTTAGACTCTTTCCACACCGTAATTACGCAATTTTTACAGAATTTCTTTTACTAGTATTTTTTATCCGATTAAATATTAATTTAGCTAATTCCATTTAACAACAACAAATTTTCTTCTCCAACTAAGACTAAGAGTTTTATTTATTTGTTTCCCGTATGACTAATTATTTTGTTCCATAATTTATATTTAAATAGCGATATTTTTTATTATTAGTCGGATAGTAAAGCATTTCGACTCCCGTACGAGGTTTTTTTGCCCAACTAACATATTTTTTTTATTCATACTACCGTGACCACACATTTTCAAGCCTACAAGGGCAGAAACCCTACGTATCGTTACCGACGTCTTTACTGACCGTACTCGGTCCGCTTAGTTTTCCATCTCCCGCGAAGAGGAATCTAGGCCTTTAGATTACCGCTCACCTTTGGCGCTCGATTTTACCGTAACCTTCGCTTCACAATTTACCGCCCTGAACATATCAAGCAGTTCTTTTAAAAACAAACCGCCCACCGAACGTAAAAGCGTTATAAATTTAGCAGCCGAGCATAGTTTGAAGATTAATACGGGTATCTCAACAAACTTAGACCGTTTTTGTTGAGAAGTTGCTTTGTCTCTTACGGACAGAAAAATGTTCGCTTGATCCCCACCACCATACCGAGCACCGACGATGTCTGTCGGCCATGAAGCCGATATTGCGATGTTACCGTCCTTGACTCAGACGAACGCGGGTCGTGAACTAGCGTATGAACTCCCTGTCCAGGGGACGAACGCTTTGGCTGAATATACCACCTGCGGGAATCTGAACTCCAAAGTTTGGTTTGTCCAAAGTAGACAACCAAGCAGATTTACGCTGCCACCTCAACCTATACATACGAGGTGGGACTCGCTCACCAACCGTTATCTGTACCACTGCCCCACTTATACCGACGCCGTTGGCCGCGCTCAGTACTATTTATTGCACCGTAGCAAATACTATAACATTTGTTTCTGTACCGACATTACCGCATACTGTGTGGTCAATAACAGTGCCAATTCAACCGCCAGTACTCCAGCAACCGTCAGCGTTGCAGCAACCAGCTGTGCTTCAAACGCCGCCACCGGTAGCAACACCGAGAATCGAAACTCGATTTCGGCAGTACTACCGCTCCAGTTTCGTTCTTGGAACGAATGTAAGTGATAAGCGAGCGATATGATATTTCCCTGGACAATTTAATCGTTGTTCTACCCGACTTATTTACTTTAACGCACTATTCTGGTACCGTAACAAGCACGGGCTGGCAGGACTGGAACGAGTTCTTGGACGAACTCTAGAACTGTTTCCTCCCTATCGAATACCATATTAACCGGTAATAAGGTTCATTAACAAGTTGAAAACTCTAATACGACAACATGTCTCATATCTTCTGAGCAAGAGTGATACTGGCTACACCGAAATTTATTACCTGAATACCGCAGGGCGTACTCCGCAATGATTACCACACCGTTGCCGATTTCAAACAAATAGTACATAACCACGAACAACTAAAATAGGAGATTACAAGCTCGCAGCGTTTTCCGGTTCCGAACAAAATTTCCACCAACCAGCAAATTATACTCCCCCACCTGATATACGACGCAGCGATTGGAAGCCGCACCTGGCAGATCGTGTCCTACGCAACGAACATCCGCTGTCCTCTGCTGCCAAGCTATCACCGAAGTATTCTCGACCGTACATTACCACTAAGGTAGTGTTCCTGAGGTTTTTAATTTAAAACACGCCGCCGGTAACCACAAATTAACCCGAATAGACGATCAAAACCTAACGCCCTACCCACGTAATTAGAATAACCGACCGCCTCTATAACATTTTTGCAGATTACATCCGACACCGAGATACAGGCAGAAAAAGCTATCATTGCTTAGTTGAAAAGAACTATGCGCTTTCCTCCTTTTAAAAAACGCCCGAGAAAGCAGTTAGTTCATACAATGTAGCATACCTTGAAGTTCTTAAAGTAAATACCCATTTACATTAAAGAAAAAATTATATATATATATATATATATATATATATATATATATAATATAATAAACAGTAACCGTTACGCTAAGTGAGTACTGTGTATATAAATTTGCGCGACGGTAAAAGATACTTATAAAGTAATCATTATTAATTTGATTAAATACATAAATAAAAAGTTTATCTCGAGTAGGATTTGAACCTACGACCTGTACTTTGCTAGAGTACCGCGCTAACAAACTGCGCCATCAAGGTTCAAGCCCCAATCGATGTAAATTTTGTCTTTATGTATGTAGAACTGATGTAAATAATTACAAAGTAATCCTTTCTGACTAAAGAAACACTTTGGAACATTGTAAAGCATTGTAAAACTACGCGTTAAACGATAATGCCGATACAAATACGCTTGAAGGACGTGAAACGAATCAAGTGTATGGAAATTACGAACCTTGTTAATCCGTAAATTAAAACAAAAAGTTTCAGTTGTAGACATTAAATGAGACACTCAATATAATTCCCTAGTTAGTGGAAGCGATAAACAATCTGAGTTAAAGCAAAACTCTCAAGCGCAGGCTGGATAAAACCAAGTTCAGTACATTAGAGGCCCCGTTAGTGCGCCAGTGTTCACAATTTTAAGGTTTAATTATAAGAGCTTAACACCAGTAAATTAGGACACAAGGAACGAAAGAATTGAATAAGTGAGACCAATTTATTTGTTGTGTAATCCTGAATAGGGTCATTTCTAGTATTGTATCTTCTTTAGGTCATAAGGAAAATAAACCCTAATTACTACCCATTTTATGTATTTCAGATTAATATTAGCTTTAGTTTAGTAGGAAAGGCCTATATACATTTATAGTAATATGAAAGTTAACTTGATATTAGAATTTTTGTAGACAAGCCATAACAAAATTTTACTGCCTTAATTTATACACATCAAACATTATATGGTACGTTTTGCCAAATTTACACTTTATTGTAAGATCTTGCCTACTCTAATGAATAAACTGATACGTGGACGGAGCTTTATGATACAGAATTTTAAAAAGTAACGAAAAAATGTCATATTGTTCCTTACAGCAGTTATTTCAACTTAAAAAGTAGTATAGTTGAACGTGTAAATCACACTTTTAAATTAATAATGTTAGAGCAACGGTTATATATTGCCTCAAATCGTCGCTGATTATTCAAGAACTCATCAAACAGCGATGGATTTCACCAAAAGGTATACTTTAGATATTTGAAACATTTTAGATGTCATAAAGTTCCTAACCTCAGAATAACTAAATTTAAAACTGAGGATTACGTAAATATTAATAAACATAGAACCATGTTTTCTAATGGTTAGACACTTACTTAGGGTTGCGAAATCTTTAAAATATCAGCAGTGAAACGCTCGGGTCTAATTACCTAGATATCTCGGGATAGTTGATGTGAAGGGTTTCAAGGACGTTTGTATGATTTAGAGGTTCAAAGTGTCACTTCCTCAAATTGATAAATCTATTGTTAAGTGGTTACGCTTTGATAATTCTCAAAATTTGCGAATTTCTAACCAAGATATCATATAATATGTTATGTACGTTTCCTACTGTTTACAGTAATACCACTGTAATAATTTTTGTTCTTGTTTTAAACTTGTATTTATATATGTAGCATAGTATTAAAGTATCTAAAAGATATTTTATAATTTTTTTCAATTTATACCTAAAATGAACATTATAAACTTTCTTTTTTAGATACTATCATTATGATGGACCAAGACGAAGTAAAAATTGAATGGTATCAAAAGCTTAAACACAGCAGGACATATCTGAATATTCATCCTAATCATCCCCTTAAAACTGAATTAAGTGTAATTAATAACACAATTGATAAATGTTTCAGACACCATTTTTAGAAAAAAACCACTACAAAAAATTATGTGTTTTTAGGTAAAATAATTATCGACTAAAAGTAATATTAGATATTGTCAAAAAAAGAGTTCATTGTTTTTATAATAATCTTAAAACTGGCATATCTAATCAAAATTATAAGTATATTTCAATCCTTTATACAAATAAAAAATATTTAGCTAAATATGAACAATCCAGCGTTTGTGCCACAAATTAAAGATTCTAAGTTATTTTGAAAATTAAAATCTGTTACTCCGTGTAATCAAAAAGCAAACGCGGTTTACCAAATTTTCTGTAATAATTGTCAAAAAATATATATTGGGCCAACATTACAACTTTCAAAAAATTTTAGAACATAAGTCTGATGTGAGAATTTTACCAAAAAGTGCAGCACCTATTTGACTATGAAAACACTAAAATTTTAGACATTGAGAAAGATTCTAATAAACGATTACTTTTGCAAATAATGCATATCTTACGGCATATCACGAAGTCCCCGGGTAAATCGCGATATGACCTCGTGATGTGGTCAAATCTACCAAGAACAGTAATTTCGGCTTTTGTCCGGGCACGTCGCGAAGTGATAATCGAGTTTCGGGCAAATCTGCTTCTTTCCCATTCGGAGCCGATCGTGATACAGTGCCTATGCTTATAACCTGCATTTAGTTAAACACGTGTTTGTGCGGTAAGCGTTAAAGATGATTGAAACTACCGAAATGAAAGATAAATTCGGGAGTCAACAAAAGGGGATTCGATTGATTTCATTACGTACGATAATTATTTACGTATAATCGCAGAAGTTGAGGCGGTGAGTAATATTCACACTTTTAATTTTAATTCCAAGTAGATAGTTATGACAATAAACCATGAACATCGTGGTTCCAGTCTCATTGGTGTTGCTCGTACTTTTTATTATTTTTTTCTCTTTTCCGGTTCTTTGTGCACAGTAGATGTACATTTTATTTTATTTTTATGCAGTTGTTACCCATTAGACAGTTTCGCTCATTTTTATTATTGAAATGTTATTATTTAAAACAAAAATTATAAACATGGGCATTGCATATTTCAAATAAAAAACCAAAGAAGCAAGACTCTGAGTGCACCGAAAAAAGAATAGGGGAATTACTCCTTTATAGTATAAAATTCAGCATATTGGTAAATAAACTACAATTTCTAAAAACCAATAGCTATTTTAAAATTTCAAAATTTATTCTTTCATTGCTTGACAGCCAAACAGAACTACCTTACAGTACTGGTTCAGACTGCTATGTCTTCATCAGAGGTAGACGCCCGTAATGCTTTGTCAAGCAATGGAAGTAAAAAAGAATTTGGATTATAACTGTTGCTAAATTTTATTAAAGGGGTAATTTCCTTTATCGGCGTTATTTGGGGCAGTCAGAGTCCTGCTCCTTTGGTTTTTCATTTATTATTTAGCTTTAAGAATTCGTATAAATAAATACGAAAATAAAGAAATTTCAATTTAATTTACTTTTTGGCAAAGAAACGGTTAAAGAAAACAAGCGCCGATTATAAAATATTAAAACGATTCGATATATTATTCAGTGGTAACTCCAAAAAATTGATTGTTCGGAAAGATTAAACAAATGGAGAAATTAAGTACGATGTACATACTAATGAGTTATTTGACATATTACACTTAGCACACACCACGTGTGGACACGGCGGACAAAATCTCATGGAACATAACTTAAAATCAAAATATAAAAGCGTAACGAGGGATATAATAATGTTATACCTTATTCTTAGCATGCCAAAAAAAGCATACTCATCCTAAAAAAGGTCTGGCTGTCCTGTCCATTCACGTGGGCGGGTGATTTAATTGACATGCAAACTTAAAAAGACAAAGATTATAAATTTGTTATGATTTACCAAGACTACCTTTCCAAATTTGTAGTTTTACGAGCTCTTAAAACAAAAACTCCTTACGAGTAACATATAACTTAATGTTAATTGACATATTTTGTTTATTTGAGGCACCAAGTTTACTTAAATCGGATAATGGTCGTGAATTTACAAATGCGAGGATAAATGAATTGACCTCTATGTCGTGTGGACTTAAATTCGTCCACGGAAAACCTAGACACTCGCAAAGCTAAGGCAGCGTTGATCGTGCAAATCAAGACGTGGAGAACGTGTTAATTACCTGATGGACGAAAATAACTCAACGCAGTGAAGTGAAGGGCTACGGTTCTGCCAGTTTAGAAAAAATAATGCATTCCACAATGGCATACAACAGACTCCTTATGAGGAAATGTTTGGGAGGAAAGGTCGTTTGGGTTTGCAGTCATCATCACTGTCTAATGAAGTACTTAAGTCTTTGCACTCAGAAGAAGATTTTGAAAATATAATAGCAGAAAGAGGTGATAGAACAAATAAAGGCACTGGTGTATTTGAGGGTAGTACTGAAACAAATGCTACCACAGATGCCTTGGAAGGTGGTAATGAAATAAATGCAGCTACAGATACCTTGGAAGATAATGCTCAAACAAATGCAACTACGGATGTCTTCGAGGACTATGTTGAAACACGTACAGCCAGAAAGGTTTCCGTGAATGATACTGAAATATGTTCTTTTTGCAGTACTGCATGTAGTAGAGACTATGCATACAAATTCTGTCATCAGTATGTCCACTTATTATGTTATCAAATTCGAAATGATAAGAAAGATCAGGAGGAAATGATGTGCCACAGGTGTAGTGACCAAGTTGAGAAAGAAAATCAAAGAAAAAAGCTGTAATAGGGTTAAAATGTCAAGAAAAAAAAAACGAAAACTATTAGCGAGAAATCATTTCCTCCTCTTACAGTTGGAATTAATGTTAAGCTTCATATGCCAAACATAGATCGCAATAAAATAGAGCCCAAAAATCTACTAGGTGTAGTATTAGATGTCACGGGTGACGGATTTTATAAGTTGAAAACCCAGTATGGCATTATTACTTCTCGATTTGTAAGAATCAAATTACTTCATGCAAGGAACGCTTTATAACCATTGAAGATTGAAGTGTTAGAGAAACAAGTCGAAAGGCTTCCTCCGTTGTAAATGCAAAGCTAACAAGTTGCTGTGTAATTCTAAGTTCTATTCGTCTTGTTATAATAAATAGCTAGTTTGTTTTCGTATTGTGCTATTTGTATTTGTACCTAAGTGTTTAGCTTTTAGAGGTTGTACCTTAATCAATACCAAACAGAAGAAATAAAGAGAAGAAGAAGACTGGCATGGGCGTCTTATTGAAAACTCTCATATATCCTGCTGAATAAGAAATATCACAATATTTAAAAACAAGAGTGTTCGATCAATATATGGTCCCTGTCCTCACATACGGTTCGCAAAAGTGGACATTCACGAAGGACAACATAGAAAAAATTGCTACAACATGGAGAGGCAGATGCTAAATATCAAATTAAGTGACCGTAAAAGAAACACCTGGATCCGTAACAAAACAAAGGTAAAAGATGTCTCCACACAAGTAGCAAGATTGAAATGGAAATTCGCGGGACATACCTTAAGACAAAAAGACGATATATGGAATAAGATAATTAGACAGTGGAGACCATGGACCCACAAAAGAAAAAGAGGAAAACCTCAGATGCGATGATCAGACGATGTAAAGAAGCATGCTGGACTAAGATGGATGCAACTCACACAGGATAGAGAAACATGGAAGAAAAAGGGGGAGGCCTGTATCTGAAGGTGGACGTTTGGGGCTGATTAGGTAGATAGACCTTAAGAAATATTCAGATAGCTTTGGTACAGACTTTATTGATGTGTTGCATGTTGTCCAACATGTACTAGGAGAATCCTGAAGTGTTAAAAAATTTGAGATTTGCCCAAAGTAATCGGCCAATTTGCGATTTGACAGAACATTTCGCGATCCGTCCTATTTCCGGATTATGCCGTAACTTATATAAAAATGAACAGTGATAACGTAAGTAATAGTATAACCGATTTATAAAAGTTACCTATAGATTATAATTACATTTTAAAAAATTTGTAGTAGGTATATAGTAATGTGTAACAATTTTGACATTTATATTGTGCTATTAACTAGTTTTTTGTAAGAACGTTTGAGTGATTTTCTTTGCTGTACTATTTCACTGAAGATCAAATAAATAATATACTATACTATACTGTATATCCGCTCAAAGTCACAACCATGCTAAAGTAGTATTCAATCACTTCTTAAAGTGGAACTCATTCTCGTTGATTGCGCGTTAATTATACGTAATACAGCAAATTTTTGGGTACAAGATGTCCTATAACCGCACTAGAGTTACAAAAATTAACAATAGCTTAAGAGTAAAAAAATTGTCCAGTGCATGGTTACCTACTAAAGAAAATTAGCTTAAACCGTAAGGATGGTAATTTTCATAATTTAATTATTAAATTATTTTAGTTTTGATAGTAGCAAATGCTCATATTGGAGTTACTATTAACGTTAATTATTAATGTAAAGTATGTATTTTACTTTTTGTTTTACACAACTCTAAATAATCACCAATTTACAATAACCGAACTATAATTGCCAATACAAGAGTATTGATAGATACGGTTTTGTGTGAATTATCCCATAAAGTAATCAAACCAATATTTTGAAATTTTAATAGATTTATAATACAGATTAACATAGTATTTTGATCTACTGTACGCATTTGAAATATAATCACGAAACCCTGCTTTAAAATTTTGTGTTAAAGGCAATACTTTAAATTTTAATATAAAGCGTTTGAGAAAATAGGCAGCAAATGTGACGAGGATTAATAAAAGGGTTCAGTTTGGAAATGAGAACGAACAAAACCAACGTAATTAATTCGCAATGTTGCACTTTAAACAGACTTCAATAAAATATTAAAAACAAAACCCAAACATCCAAAATATTATTAAGTAATTTGAATCCTTAAGTGTATAAATGTTAAAAGTAACATAAAAACTTTAGATCACCTTTTCTGACAATTAAATTTACGAGACGTGTAAAATGAAATCTAAAAATCATAAAAAAATTTCGAATACTTTTATTGAATTTAAAATTTATGTAATTTAATTTATTGAACTCTCATTTCTAATATCCGTTCGATGTATTACCGGAAATCGTTTTTTCCACAGACTATTCCACCTATATCAAAAAAATGTATTTATGTTCGCTCAATATATGTTTTAGCTCCTGACGAATATTGCAATAAACGTACGAAATTTGATATACAGTAATTTACTACAAAGTTCTTCAGAATGACAATTAACGTTGAATTATTTAGTAGCACACAAAGTAATAATAGAATCTAAGTTACATTAAAAATAACTGATCTTGTACTAAAATGTGTAACTTTAGATACCAGTCAAGCATTTAGAGCATATACCTACTTACATGAATTAGAGTACACGCCACAGTCATTGTTTTACCATAAAGTTTGTAACGGGTAAGCTGTCACTCAACACCTATGAAGAAGGAGTCAAGAACCTTTAACAACAATTATATTGATTAAGAAATAATATATACATTGTTAATAAAAGAGGGATTTTTCGCCAATTTAAAATTATTTCTTATTCGCTGTTGTGTTTATTGTCTATGCAGGGTGAGTATTTTGTGCGGGATTGGTCGATTACTCCGTTATGATAAGAGTACATCAAATTATATACAAAAATTGTAGGTAACGATATGCTCGTTATTTGGAAAATACGCCGATCTCTACAGGGTGATTTATAACTACACCCTGTATATTTCCTCATACTTAGATTCCTCTTATGGTCCTCGTTCTTACAATATAAGGCTGTACCTAACCATACAGAATATTTAAAGAGTTAGACCATTTTTATGTGGATGTCGCTTAGAAATTAACACTATGTATATATAGAGAAGTAATAAATAATTGTTTATTTTGCATAATAAGGTAAAAAATATGTTCTACTATTAAAACTAACTGTAACAAAAATCATCGATGAATACTGGGTGAGTCAAAAAAGTAAATTACGATTTTCTCAAATTTTTTAAACGCTAAGAAGATTGTATTTTTATTTCATTTTTAGTTTAGTTCATTTTTATGAAGCATTCCATATAACTAAATTCATTACTTTCCGAGAAATGCTTTAGATTTGTATGACTAAAAATAATTTAATCTTGGATAATAATGTAACAAAATTATTTTTATACAATAAACAATTAAAACATAACATAAACCATAACAGTAGGTAATGAAGGTAGGCAATTTCTAGATGAATGTGATTTAAACAGGATATTTCGTATCATAAAGTAAATTTAAAATAGTATTGAAAATGTCCACCTACAACGTCTATGCCAGTCGTCAAATGAGTAGGCCACATTTTTTAGCATTTGAACTTCAATAGTATTAAAAGCTTCTCTTATCCTATGTTTCATATCATCTCGTGTTGGAGAATTGTGGTACGCACGGTTTTTTATGTAGCTTCACATGAAGAAATCAATTTTTGACAACTCCGGTGATCGAGCGGGACATCCACCTCGCAGGAAAGTGATTATTTAAATGGTTGTGAATTGCGGAAGTGTGATGAACTGGAGCACCTTCGTGTAAAAACCACAGTCTTTGTCGACTATTCAGTGGTACATTTTCAAGTAACACTGGCAAATGATTGTCGAGAAAGTCGAGATATACACCACCAGTCACACGGCCTTCAAAAAAATGTGGGTCAATTAGATAGTGCACAACAATACCACCCCAAACGTTTATAGATCACCTAATTTTTCTATGAGTATTACTACAGTAAGGATCGCTTGTTGCATAGTAAAGAAAATTATGCCTATTCACTGTTCCATTCTTATGAAATGTAGTCTCATCTTCAAAAAGCACAAAATTAAAAAAAGATCGGTCACCACGGATTTTCTGCTGAGCCGATTCACAAAAAAACCGTTCTACAAGGATAGTCATCACCTGTCACTTCTTTATGTAATTGTATGTGGTAGGGATGCATGTTATGTTATGTTGTCTTTACGATCGTGTTAAAAGCGACTCAAGAGAATTTGCTCCGTTCAATCTAATATTGGAAATCGACTATATGGTGTATACTATCCACTCTTAATTTGTATATAAAATTCATTTTGTTGATTTACACCGTATTCAAACAAAAAAAGGAACGCAATGTGTTTTATTGTCTCCCTGAACTTTCAACTGCTCGAACTTTCCACGCTCCTTCAGCCACAGCGATGGATTTTTTAGTCAATCGACACGAAAAATTTTCCAACCTTCGAATATCACAGTCGTTTAATTACAAAGTTATTAGGGTCTAAATATTTAGGTTCTAGATCAATTTAAATAGAATGGACTTTCTAGCTTTGAAGATACTGCACTTGAAAGAAAAATAAAATTGATCCTTCTTACTTCTTACCCCATAGCTATAACAACCCTAAATATTTCTGTGGTCTAAACATTTGGGCCTTAAAACGATTATGCGAAATTCGAACGCTTATATAGGTAATATAATCGTCCCGGTATTCAGTAACATTTAGAGTGTGTGGCTAATTGGATCTTAGGCTTCATGTGAAAGTTCGGATTCACCTTGTAAGTCAAAATTCGACGAAAGGATATGTAAACATTTCTGTAGTGCGAGAGTCATAAATGACATCATATTATAGTTAGCTATCAGTTGTCGCTAAGAGTATATCGGATTCGACAATTTAATAAAAGGATGTGAATATACCGTTTGGTGTTACTTGTTTTTTTTAACATTTTACCATGTTAATAAAGAAAATTAGTATAACTCCATTTGTGCTGTTTGACACATATCATGTTATTAAGGAATATTATTATAGGTTGACTTATACCGTTTTACTCATTAATAATGAGAAAGTAGAGATTCACTCAATTCTTGCCCAAATCAGTCGCACGGTGTTGCGTTTACGTGCATTTTTCTCTACACTAATGTGCAAATAATGGCGTCAGAACGAACGAAACAAATTGCAAAGTTTATGGAACGTGATATTGGTATCCACATATTGTATTTTTGGACAATCTGTAGCTTATAATGTGCTGAACGAATACCAGTAGAAGTACGTAAAAGGATATTAGAAGAGTATTGGCCATTAGGACACCATAACAAACGTGTCGCTTGTAAGAAAGTCTAACAGATACCAAACAAACCGTCACTAAAAAGAAAAGAACGGCGGGCCCTGATAACGATAAGTACTGAACGATAACCCACACCTATCATTTCAAGGTTAACGGTGAGCAGAGGTGGTTTGATGAAGACGATAGCCGAGATACAAATGTTTGCGACATTAGCTGTTTCAAGTCGTTGACCTCCGGAATTGCATAAGAGGATCAGAGAGGTCGTACCGAATTTAGCAATAAGTATTCACCGGACAAGATAAAAGAGGATATTGGTCACATAAAATCTGTTCCATCTTATGGATCTCATTGTACAAGGAGAAATAACTTGCCCCCACATTAAATAATGTATTGACTATGCTGCGAAGGTCGAGTTATTATGAAACGGAGTTCTACAATATGAAATTAGCTTTCAATCAACCTATGGTTCCGCGTGCCACAAATGTGACTTTCTCCATATGAAACTTAAAGTAGAATAAGTCGAACATGATAAGAGATACATGTTCACCATGACGAGGATGATAAGGCGCACGTAAAGAAATATGTCGTCAAGGAAAATGATGACGTAAGATGATATACCTTCGATCCACATGAATGTCTTCCTATCCCGTACATTAAGTCTTTTATAGGCGACAGATTTGGACATACAATTTAACAATGCACGCATTGGTACTCAGATCGGAATTTGTTTGTTAACCCACTACACAGGTTTTCTTTCTAATGTTAAGCACATAGTGCTTTACTCTGATTCTTGTGGAGGTCACAACAAACGTTCTCACGTTGCCTATGTTTTTATGTGTCCAACAGTGCTGAAGACAGATATCCAGATACCTCTGATTCCGTTTTGCATTGTTATAATTTATAAACTACATATTGTATTCTTTGGATATGTAGCATCTTTGTTTAAAATTGAAATGAAGGGGTTTTGTATTGTATTTGTATCGTTAAAATAAATGTTTACTTAGATAACATAAAAAGTTTAACTATGATTTCCTAATTTCAAGCAATGATTCGTTTTTACTCCAGCAATTTTTTGTTAATTTTCATGAAACCGAAGGTCCAACCAGCGACACACACTGAATATTATTGAAAACCTTCAAGGCCACTCACTATCAGCATTCGATTTTCGTGATTTAAGTGCTTAGTCTAGATCATAGTAATACTTGAGGCTGGAAGAGGGGTATGGAGGAAAAGAGGTCAACTATATCTTTATTTCGTATACTACATCTTCAACGCTAGAAAGGCCATTTCATTTAAATTGACTTAAGTATTTAGAACCTAAATAAAATGATAATCTAAGGTTAGAAATTTTTTCGAGCCGACTAATTCAAATTCATTCATGTAGAATCCGATATTTTTTTTTAAACGTAACGAAAAGTGCGAGCCACACATTTTGTACAGAAAACCATTAAACGACTAGCAAGAGAGAACAAGAAACCATGAGCGCGTGGGACATCACGAGGTACTCTTATATATTCAAAGCTCTCACAAACACGATTTTTCAGTTTCTACTTATACTCCATTGCAAATGGAAACATGAAACATTCTAAAGACTTTGTTGTCGATTTTGAATCTGTACGGAAAAAGGTTCATTTGATCCAACTGATTATAAACTTGAACTCACCGTGAAGTACAAGAAAATTGTATTGTGTAAAAGGAACTATTGTATTTTTTTTCGAAATTATATTATTTAAGCGACCAAACACTATTGAAATTTTTAAGTAAGTCACGTGTAACGAAAAAACAATTTAAAAGTAATTCTTTGGTGGTATATATGCTTCACTGTATCCCTTTAATTATATCAAATTTAAATTTTAAATTTAGACGAGTAAGGGGTGTTATTTAATTGAAAACAACGCAAACTTCTCTTCAAAATAGGGCTTCTGGTTGATTTTCGAAAGCGCTGCTTTCAGTGATTTGATTATTGATCGTGCCAATGATTGCCAAGTGACACATTTCTAATTAAATTTAATTAATATGAATAAAACACGGATAGTTACTCTTTTATTAATTCATACGAATTGCACAAGTTTATTAAAAATTTTGCAATTTTATCATCATATATGCGTTCAGTGATTTTTCTGAAGTAACAGACCTTTACTCGGTTATCAAGAAACCTGCACCAATACGGTCAAATTTTTTATTAATAACGTCTGTTCCCCTGGTGCAATTACTTACGAAAACATCACAGGTTCAAATAAATAGAAATGTGGACAATAAAAGAGAGCGTATGGGTTTTCGTTTGTAAAGGTATTAAAACATTTTATAAAAGAATCAATACGTTGAATTTTATATAATAAATGCATGTCTTTTGACTGTTAATCTGTACATTTTTTTCTATGTGCCATACAACACAGATTTCACTTTTTATTAAGGTATTTCGTTAACATTTATAATTTAATATGCAATCTCTGTTTTTCGCTATTAGGGCAAGTATAAGAAAGTTTTTTACTGATTATGACTAGCAGATGTGTTAAGAAGTCAGCTTCAAGTTTTATAGACGTCAGTACGTTATAACATCAAATTTTAATAAATTATTAATATTGTTGAAAGACCCATATAAAAATTGAAACTCTGCATTGTCCTTTAATTAACGTTTGATTATTACTAGGAGCCACCGAATGTTTTAAAGTAAAACTTTAGGAAAGTAAGTCTAAAACCTCAATTTTAAATAATTTTTTTTAAGTGAAAGATATGAACACAGCTAGATCAAGAGAATGTAAATTTAAACTTACGTTTTTACATTTACTTCAAACTTTACTGAAATACAGCATAAAACAACAAAATGAATTTTATCCACAAACTAAAGATGCTTACTACATTAATACATTCAGTAAAATATCATACAGTTGATTTCCACCATTACATTGAATTAAGAAAATTCTCCTTTATTCGCTTTTTCATAATGGCTTTAGCACAATCTTGAAGACATTGCAAGTAGAACACCGGCACCTCACCTTTCACTTTTGTGACGTCATTTGACCTTGGGGATTTCCCAGGGCCTGCCACGTGGCTGACCACTATTTGACCTTGAGAAAGTTGTTTACCTTGAGAAACAGGTTTGCCTTGAGAAAGTTGTTTACCTTGATAAAGTTGTTTACCTTGAGAAACAGGTTTGCCTTGAGAAACAGGTTTACCTTGAGAAACAGGTTTAGCTTGAGAAACAGGTTTACTTTGAGACCAGGGGCTACGCGGGAAATATGAAATTGTGGTTTCTTGTCAGACGAGAGCTACCTGTAGGACCTGGTGCAGCGCTTGGGTTGTTTTATGGAAATTCTTGTAAGATAAATGTTACATCTAGGACCTGGTGTAGCGCTTGGGGTTGTTTTTAATAATAAAGATGTTCTTGTAAGATAAATGCTATCTCTAGGACCTGGTGTTTCGCTGGGGTTGAAAATAAATGCTACCTCTAGGACCTGGTGCAGCACTGGGGTTGTTTATAGAAATTCTTGTAAGATAAATGGTATCTCTAGGACCTGGTGCAGCGCTTGGGGTTGTTTATAAATTCTTGTAAGATAAATGCTACCTCTAGGACCTGGTGTTTCGCTGGGGATTGTTTTTAATAATAAAGATGTAAGATAAAATGTTATCTCTAGGACCTGGTGCTTCGCTGAAAATTTGAAAATTGAATAAGGGACCCTATTGCTAACTTGTAAGACAGGGTCTTGTGTTAGGTCTGAACCTCTGGTGGGAAATAGTACGAGGACTCTAATGCTAACTTGTAAGACAGAGCTTGTTTGTGGTGCCGCCTAGCAGGAGTATGGACTAACAGTATTTACTGTAATAAAGGTGGCGTTACCTAGTGGTATATTTCAGAGTTAATCAGGGATTTGTTTGTGGTGCCATCTAGCAGGGGTATGGTCTAATGAGTATTTTCTGTAATAAAGGTAACACTATCTATCGGCATATTTAAGGGTTAAGCAGATTTGTTGCTGAGTCATCAGGAGGAGCAGCGAGCGTTTTCTGTAATAGGTGGTATATTGCTTAGCTAATTAGGATTTGTTTGTACTTTATGACTTATACATGTTCTCTATAAGCTTTACTAATCAAATGCATTGCCTGTAGAACATTCATAAAGGTGTTTTTAAGATGGGGTTTAAAAATTATTTTTGGATGTGACACAGTATACGTTGTACAACACTACCTTATCTTATCATATCCTAATCAAAAAATAATACTATAAGACCTTAAACATACATACGTAAAAAATGTTAAGGAATTACCCGAAATCGTAACTTGTATTAATAAATACAGAGATTGCATCTGGTCCTCTCGGAGAAGATAATAATGATGGCCTTGAGGCAAACCGTCAGTCTCAACGGATTTGCTATGGTATAAAAAAGACTTGTACACCTCAAGGAAGTGTTGGGATCTCAAACCAAGCTGGCAGTCTCACCAAACCTGTTACTAATAGTAATGAAGACTTCTACAATTTGAGATCGTCTGATTTTTACCGTACCTGAATCCACTATTTAAAGTATTGAAGCTCTGACGTCATCTCTAAGTTATAGCTAATAGGGTTTTACCCCTCATTTAGAATGTAAAAACACGCATTCACTTTGACTGTCTCTTTGAATTATTTTATTTTTGAAGGTCTCTTTTAAAAGTACAAAATATTTTTTCTATTCAAAAAATTTATAGTCGGATTAAAAGAAAATACAATAAGGCCATTTTGATATTTAAAGACGCTTAGAATGTACTGCTCATTATTTAAATTCAAATATGTAATTACAATGGTTTTAATGAGTTTCATCGTATGATAAAATTGTTTTGTAAAATGCAGCGAATGCAATATATAAATAAACTGTAGCTTAATCTGATATGTACTATTTGTGAAGATAATAACCCTATTTTTAAAAATAAGATAAGATCTGTAATTGTTACTTTGCTACATTCATGTATACAAAATATGATTTTAAAAATTACTTTTTGTTTTACTTCAGTGGTGACAGTTAATTCGTTTTAAATTATGCTTGCTTTAGTAAGTTAATTACTACACATCAATTGTAATTATATAACACGGTTAAATATAATAGTCTAAAATTGATTACCAATATAATATAAATAATTTATTTTAAAAACATTAAATAATAAATTTTATATAATACGATTTTTAAAACACACATGCCGAATTAAAAGAAAAAACAGTAGGTATTACGCAATTCTTAAATAAAACAATTAAGGTACTAAAATATTTTTATTTATCAGAATAGAATAGTACAAAAGCATACATTATACATCATTTTTAGAATTAAGTTGTAGAAAGTTATTTACATATTGATAAACTATTTTGTTGAAATGTAATTATCCTTAAATCGTTATAATATTTTTAAAACCTGATTCTCTTCAAGCAACTACCATCTATATATCAAAAATATGAGTAATTTATGTATGCATTTAAAATAATTAGCATGCTAACTATATTCCTTTAATTGTCTAATTTGAAATAAGGATGAGATAATTTAGCTTATCCGAGTTTCATAGAGACGTCACAGTCATCAAGATTTGAGATGCATTCTCTCATCGTCTTTCACACTGATAATAATAATAGTTTATTAACAACCGTAAAACATCTAATACCACTAATGTTACATCATAATAATACTAATTCAACAGTGATTACACATTAAATACATTTAAAATATGTAACTTTTATACTAAGTCTGTTATTACATAGAGATGAGATTATTCTTAAATTTGATTTCGATAGAGCTCTGGAAATACTACAACCGTTCGAAATCTTGCTTCTTCTCGATATCAAAAGCTATACTAGTGATACATTAAGTAAGCATAATATCGGATACAGCTACATTGCTAAGATTATTGATGTTTTTTGCATGAGATTTTTGAATGAGACAGCCTCGCAGGTATTTTTAAGAAAGCTATACACATCTCACGAGAGCAAACGAGATTTTTGAGATACAATCTCCTCATCACCTACACCTTGAACGATTATATTGTAACCTATAAAGCAAGCTAATAACCCTAATAGTTTATCAGACATTATTACATGGACACGAGGTTAGCTCTAAATTAAATGGTTTCAACGCTGCTGTGGGAATGCTGTACACTTAAAACCTTTAAGTCTGCTCGCCGAAGTTGTACCGTATTCACTTTCTTCAATTTTTATCTGCACTCTGTTTCGAAGCTGTAATACGTTTTTCTAATACATAAACAGAATCTTCAATACTGTGATACGTGTAGCAGCAAAACACATTAGCTAGTTAGTTTCACCTCTATATTACTTTACATGCAAGCCTGATCTTATCATAAATAAATACATCTGTCAAAAAAAGCTGATTAAACATAACTCCACGGCCAGGTATAGCAACAACGCTTCCAATTATAGCTCTTAGTCAACACAATAGGGCCTACAACTACATACAATCGACTAGCACTGCTTTAGCACGAGGATCAAACGAAAAACACGCACGCACGCATGCACAAGCTCGCACGTACGCCCGCACGTACGCACGCACGTGCGAACGCTCGTACGTACGCACGCTCGCACGTACGCACGAACGTACGCTCGCACGTACGCAAGCTCACACGTACGCTCGCACGCACGCATATGCGCGCGCACACACACACACACACACACACACACACGAGAGAGCGAAAACACGCTAAAGCGAAAACTTGTAAACTTGCAAACATGAATCAAGACGGTGGAGCACCGCTAGAAAAAAACAGGTTTATTAACAAAACCGAAGGAAAGCTTAACGTTTTGAAAATATTTATTATTATTATTATTATAAACAACAATACATCATTATTATTTAATAACATGCTTTATCGGTTTTCTTCTTCTTCTTGAACCGTGAGTCGTCCTCATCATCATCATCATGATTTTGAGATTTGCCCTCCCCCTCCCTACCTCATCGCTCTTCTTTCTCTTCTGTAAACCATCATCTTGGAAGTGAGATACACCCAGCGCAACCACGTCATCGCTTTCATCATTGTCTTGAACGGTTATGTTGTAATAGTTTATTAACAAGTCAGTAAAATCTCTAATGTCCGCTGATGTTGGCTCATAAACAGGAGAATACATTATAGTAATGCTCACTCGATGACAGGTACACTTTAAAGAGCGAAACACACGAGAAACGAGAACGCAGCTAGCCTTTGGTCTTGTGCAAGCGTGCTCGTCAACGTTCGGTAGAATCGGGCATCTTCGGGGATGTCTGAAGTATTGACCTAACCACTCTAACATAGCCCTGGGGGCATGTTTATAAATCTAAAGGCCTCTTTTATGGTCGAGGTATTTTCTCCTAAAAAAGTTGAAGAGAATCAGGTTTTAAAAATATTATAACGATTTAAGGATAATTACATTTCATACAAAATAGTTTATCAATATGTAAATAACCTTCTCTACAACAATTCTAAAAATGATGTATAATGTATGCTTTTGTACTATTCTATTCTGATAAATAAAATATTTTTGTACAATTGTTTTATTTAAGAATTCGTAATACCTACTGTTTTTCTTTTAATTCGGCATGTGTGTTTTTAAAATCGTATTATATAAAATTTATTATTTAATGTTTTTTAAAATAAATTATTTATATTATATTGGTAATCAATTTTAGACTATTATATTTAACCGTTTATATAATTACAATTGATGTGTAGTATTAACTTACTAAAGCAAGCATAATTTAAAACGAATTAACTGTCACCACTGAAGTAAAACAAAAGTAATTTTAAAATCATATTTTGTATACATGAATGTAGCAAGTAACAATTACAGATCTTATCTTATTTTTAAAAATAGGGTTATTATCTTCACAAATAGTACATATCAGATTAAGCTACAGTTTATTTATATATTGCATTCGCTGCATTTTACAAAACAATTTTATCATACGATGAAACTCATTAAAACCATTGTAATTAACTATTTGAATTTAAATAATGAGCAGTACATTCTAAGCGTCTTTAAATATCAAAATGGCCTTATTGTATTTTCTTTTAATCCGACTATAAATTTTTTGAATAGAAAAAATATTTTGTACTTTTAAAAGAGACCTTCAAAAATAAAATAATTCAAAGAGACAGTCAAAGTGAATGCGTGTTTTTACATTCTAAATGAGGGGTAAAACCCTATTAGCTATAACTTAGAGATGACGTCAGAGCTTCAATACTTTAAATAGTGGATTCAGGTACGGTAAAAATCAGACGATCTCAAATTGTAGAAGTCTTCATTACTATTAGTAACAGGTTTGGTGAGACTGCCAGCTTGGTTTGAGATCCCAACACTTCCTTGAGGTGTACAAGTCTTTTTTATACCATAGCAAATCCGTTGAGACTGACGGTTTGCCTCAAGGCCATCATTATTATCTTCTCCGAGAGGACCAGATGCAATCTCTGTATTTATTAATACAAGTTACGATTTCGGGTAATTCCTTAACATTTTTTACGTATGTATGTTTAAGGTCTTATAGTATTATTTTTGATTAGGATATGATAAGATAAGGTAGTTTGTACAACGTATACTGTGTCACATCCAAAATAATTTTAAACCCCATCTTAAAAACACCTTTATGAATGTTCTACAGGCAATGCATTTGATTAGTAAAGCTTATAGAGAACATGTATAAGTCATAAAGTACAAACAAATCCTAATTAGCTAAGCAATATACCACCTATTACAGAAAACGTGCTGCTCCTCCTGATGACTCAGCAACAAATCTCTGCTTAACCCTGAAATATGCCGATAGATAGTGTTACCTTTATTACAGAAAATACTCATTAGCCCATACCCTGCTAGATGGCACCACAAACAAATCCTGATTAACTCTGAAATATACCACTAGGTAACGCCACCTTTATTACAGTAAATACTCGTTAGTCCATACTCCTGCTAGGCGGCACCACAAACAAGCTCTGTCTTACAAGTTAGCATTAGAGTCCTCGTACTATTTCACCAGAGGTTCAGACCTAACACAAGACCCTGTCTTACAAGTTAGCAATAGGGTCCCTTATTCAATTTTCAAATTTTCAGCGAAGCACCAGGTCCTAGAGATAACATTTTATCTTACATCTTTATTATTAAAAACAATCCCCAGCGAAACACCAGGTCCTAGAGTAGCATTTATCTTACAAGAATTTCCATAAAACAACCCCAAGCGCTGCACCAGGTCCTAGAGATACCATTTATCTTACAAGAATTTCTATAAACAACAGTGCTGCACCAGGTCCTAGAGGTAGCATTTATTTTCAACAGCGAAACACCAGGTCCTAGAGATAGCATTTATCTTACAAGAACATCTTTATTATTAAAACAACCCCAAGCGCTACACCAGGTCCTAGATGTAACATTTATCTTACAAGAATTTCCATAAAACAACCCAAGCGCTGCACCAGGTCCTACAGGTAGCTCTCGTCTGACAAGAAACCACAATTTCATATTTCCTCGTAGTGGTCTCAAAGTAAACCTGTTTCTCAAGCTAAACCTGTTTCTCAAGGTAAACCTGTTTCTCAAGGCAAACCTGTTTCTCAAGGTAAACAACTTTATCAAGGTAAACAACTTTCTCAAGGCAAACCTGTTTCTCAATGTAAACAACTTTCTCAAGGTCAAATAGTGGTCAGCCACGTGGCAGGCCCTGGGAAATCCCCAAGGTCAAATGACGTCACAAAAGTGAAAGGTGAGGTGCCGGTGTTCTACTATTGCACAAATAAAATGGTTAATTGTTGAGAAATAATGCAATATCGTTCATTTGAAAAGTACATCAAGCTTGAGAGATAAATTAAGATCTTTATTACCAATTCACATTTTTACTGGCGAAGCTATGTCGATCGTTGATCTGACTCACAGTGGATTCCTCTAACCCGATGAACACATTCTGGTTAAGAATTTCTACGCTCAATCAAATGGTGTGTAGTGCTATCAATTACTTTTCTACGTCGCTTCATTTGTAACTTCGATGACGATTATTTTTGCTTGTTTGGTTATTTTTTTAGTTTTGAACCTTTATTTACTATCTTCAGTTTTACAAGTAATTGGAACCAAATCGAACCTCCCACTCAAATTGTTTAGTTTTGGTTCGAAGTTTCATATAATAAAGACCATTATAAAGGTTTCAGTATTATGTCAACTTGCAATTTAATTTTTCACCTTTTTTCTACACACGATACTGGATTTATTAAGATTTTCCAAAATTAGAGTAATTTTAGTTAAAACAATCTGTTTTGCCTTGTTTAACGGAAAAACTTAAAAGCATTATATCTCTAATCATTACAGCATTATTTCCCATATTAGTGCCAACCAAAATAAATTTCTAAAAAGCACCCAAGAAATTAAAAAGAAGAACTCGCTGGTAACTAAAAATTGCTTAAGATATTTTTGCCACTAAATGATATGCTAATTCAATGCAGTGTATTGACTTCATCACTTCCTTATGAAGTCCACTTCACTTTGTATACGAATATTAAAATCATCTACGAGAAGAATATGGGATGCATATGTCTTCAAAGTTCTGCTGAAAATTTTAGAATTGCAAATATTATTCTTCTTGAAATCTCTATAATAATTGTGTCAAAATGTTTTTTAGTTTAATCTTCACTGTTAAAAAGAAGTGAGTTAAACAAACTCTCTTCAAAAGCGAACCTACGAACCTTTGTTTGATGCGGTTCATTTATAATTATCTGGTTCGGTTCGGTGTTCACTTTGATATGAAAATTTCTCACTTTGGTTCGGAGTTTAGTTCATAAAATTAGACAAAAAGAGAACTAAATCCAATTTTAGTTTTTGATGCTTTTATTGTGCTCAGCTTCTGTTTCAACGGTAGCTACATAATGTCATTTTAATCCCCGTTGGTCAGTTTTATAACGTCCTCTACAATAATCTTTTTAATTTTATGCAGTTTCCCGCATTTAAAATACATCCTATCACTATATCAACAATTTCTTAAAACTACTTAGCTTTATTCCATATTAATATCTCCAGCATCTAGATAGCCATTTTTTTTCCAGGGAAAATCTAAACGGTAGCAACAAGAATTATTACATAATTTACATCATCTTTGTGTCATTTTACTGAATTTCAAATAAATGTAAGATCATTCATGATTTGAAATTCTATATTCGTTGTTACGCTCTACTACATGATTGAAAATACTGTAATCATACTTCACGTTTTACGATTTTCATCCGTTTAATGAAATTCCATGTCATAACCGAGCTAGTAGGCCAATAGTAACACGATCTGCTTAGCATTCGGGGGGTAATGGGTTCGATTCCCATTATCGTCTACCCTGTATAATGTTTTTCAGGGAGTTTTCCTCACACACATATAGCAGCATGATCACTATGTATACGCATATCATGAGCGCATATTTAGGAGAATGTTGGGGTTACTTCCTCCTCAGAACCCTAACTGTGGCTGACGGAACTTGAAAAACTCAAGCAGTCCATCCTCCCTCTTGGGGTGGGAATGAAACACGTTGCCTCTTCCGTTCCATGTCATAACCGATTCATTTAAATCTTAATCGATAAAATTCGTGCAAAAATAATTATATCACAAAATAAAAAAAATAGTTTAATATACGTGTGCAAACATTTACATTTTAATTACAAATATTTTGAAATTATCATACTAAACCCACATTTCATCTAAAGTTCTTATTAACTGGTTCATTCGATTAGTCAAAATTGTAGTACTTAAATTTTCCCAACGATGACAATTACAGTTGAGCTAAAACTTCTAAGATATATATTTATGCTAGGTAACAATCTTGAAACTGCTTCCTATCTGGAAACTTGTGTTTTCGAAGGTATGTAACCCGGAAGAACTACCTATGGGTATAACAGTAGCGTATTTATTAGACGGTAACTTTTTAAGCACATTAACTAATTATATTTGTGCGACACTGTTACAGCTGCAGGTGACGGATTCTCATGAATGATATTCTCAAGAGTGGGTGCCTACTCCAGGCGCAGCGAGTTTATTGTCTGTGGGACAAGAACATTATACATTGTAACTTAAAGTGAAATGAAATTTTAAAATAATAAAAGAGTTAACTATATTTATTTAAAATTGTACACATATGTACTTAGGTTCTATTACAGTTCTACTGATGGGGAGGTTTACGATAAAAAAAGCCTTCCTTCGTTAATAATTAATGACTAATTTCGGCGTATCAACGTAATATTGATTTCCAGTGCACCTCTTAGAAGCACGTTTTACATCAAACACGAGGCAATAACGCACAAGTATGTAGTGGCTGATTTTTCAGAACTACAGCAGGTATCTACAGAAATAAATTTAAATATATAATGCTATCCAAAGTATTTTATTACGTAATAAGTACTTGATATTAGATACAAAGGCCTAACATTGCTATTATGCTTGCAAAGATATAACGTAAATCTGGCTTGTTATAACACTCCCTGCTAGAATTTAGCAACTTCCAAGTTGACTGAGACATGTTAATAACCTGTATAGTGCTAGTAAGGATACAACTTATTGTTTTATTATATTGACTAACGAAGGCCGGCCCTTCAATACAATACGGATTAATAGATTAGAGAAATTAAAAGTACAATTATGAGCGTTGACGTTGATTTAGTTGAATTCAATGACAAAAGCAGCTTCGGTCAATCCTTCCTGTCACTCCATTTATTAAACCCTACTTATCGAAAGTAATCTGCTAAAATTACAGCCAAAGAAGCAACCTGAAATTCGTTATATGAAAACGGGTGTTAGTGAGAACTAAATTAATCTTTGTTAACTAGGGGAATCCCGATAGGTTATCTTGTCAATCGACTGTATAACAATCTCTATCAATAAACATTAATACATGCATTACTTTTAAAAAAGAAAACAGCTTTTGCAATCAGATGTTCTCCGTTTTTCTTGCTATACTAAAACAACAGGTTTTCTATTACTTCCTTATTTTTGCTCTCGCTTTGTTACTTCTGGCACTACTCTCTATTTATGAGTTAACTATATTATTGCAGTATACCTACACGTAATACTTTGTATTCAGAGTATGTATTATGGCAAATCTATGGCTAAAAATGATTGAATCCTTAGATATTTTTCTGCCTGCACTATATGTTTAATCACAAATTAATTTTAATTCAAATCTTTTAAAAGCATACATCATGTTCAACTATTATAAACAATTTTATCTTAATTTTCAATGTTTTATTTAATCTGTTTTTACTTCATTTATGTACACATTTTTTGTAATAAGTGTACATTTAAAACAATCTTAACATTTTTATATTTATCTAAAACTGGAAATACAACGTAATTTATAACTTAAATTATAAATTATAACATTACCATTTAAAACAACAGCCACCGTTAATAATTTCAAAACTCAGTGTGGACATTTTGTATATACACTCGACTTTTGTTTAATAAAACAGATTCAAATTGATTTGATTCTCTAGCAGTAGGTACATCTTTTTATAATACAATGTATAAATTTAGCAGTTGACACTGGCTGTTGCCCTAACTCCGTAAACCCTTTAAAATACTTATCTTGTTTGGGTTTTTCATGGTGTGTTTTTATATAATATTTAAGTTGTACAATCTAAACGTTTTGATAACACTTATAGTTATCTTCGTCAGTAGTGATACTATCTTTCAAAATTGTTGAAATCATTTTGTGAAATTTGAAAAATTGAAAACGTAAACATAAACCTGCTATTAATATAACAGTTTGGTAAACGCATGGAATACAATTTTAATGAAAAATAACTAGATCATTGGTAATAAAATACTTTAAAATTTCGCAAAATTGTTTCAACATATATAACATTTTTAATAGATAATATTACTACTACTGACGAAATGTTTAGATTGTATAACTTAAATATACAAATACACCATTAAAAAACCCAAAAAAGATAAGTATTTTAATAAGTGTAATAATGGTAAAAGTTGACGTTTTCATAGATCATTAATAAATTAAACATTGTTTAGCTGCCTTGGAGGACGAATCAGAACACCCTCTAACGATCAAATGCTGAGAGTGAAACAAGTCATACCCAAAGAACAAATCTAGTAAAATTTAATCAAGTTATTATGTAAGTGTAAAGTTGTGAAAAAACTTTAATTTGAAATTGATAAAAGTTTTTACGAATAGAAACTTGACATCAATTAAAATAATCCAGTCAAATCTAACAAGGAAATAGCATTGTCAATAAATGCAAGTATTATTTAACAATGAAAACATAATATAGTACGTTTTATATAATTTTTAATTTTAACGTTTGCATTGTTTTTCTTCCTTTTATAACCAATGTTGCAGATAGAATTGAAAATATTCTGATTAATCATGACATAGAACTGTTCTTAAACCTACAAAAAAAATTAAAGGATATTTAAGATACCTAAAGACGTTGCAAACCCATTATCATCTTCCGGAGTGTATAATTTATCGTTTCATGTAAGCATAATAAAAAAGTTTGATACAATGTAAATATGTATTTTGTAGATTAAGTCAACCAGAAAAAATCTGCGGTAGCTGACCATGCCTTAAACTATTTAAATCATGATATTACATTTGATAATATGGAAATATTGTTTAATGTAAGAAAATTACAAATGTTAGAAGTTACAATTCAAGTAGGACAATATGTCCAAAGCGTTAACGACAGAAGATTGTTTCACTGTTGATTTTCATTAAAATCATTTATACAAAAGTTATATGGTTCCAATACGTACAACTTAAAAATATTTTAGCACCTAAGGTGATTCGAAAGTAGGGTATCAATTTTTATTTTAAATGGACATGAATATTTATATTTTTGGATAGCCTAATGAATAAGCTTTCACGATGTATACATTTTATATATAATGCAACGTTGTCAAGTATTTAAAAAATGTATTTTTCCTGAAAGTAAAGCTAAAATTAATTCTTGGTTTATTATTTGAAAATTAGTTCAGGGATATAATTAAGCTAGGTATAGGCTTTGAAAACATGTAAACGTTTATTGATTATTGAATAAGAGAGAAGGCTGTGTGAAACTTTACATGTTCGTACATCAATTCTCTTATTTCAAATGGAACACGCATATTTTGATATGGGCGAATAGTACTCTAAAGACCTAACTTTTATCTAAATACATTGATAACTCAAAATTTATAGTTTTAAAATATTCCATTTTTTAATTTTTCTAATATTTTTAATAACGATTTAATGATGCCATGATTTAAAACAATAAAACAAAATTTAATATGTCAATTAGATGTATTTTAATTGATTTCTTTCAAAACCTACTTTTCACTACATTTGTATTAAAGAAAACTTGAATTAAAAATTAAATTTTAAAATAAAAATACGAAGAAGAATTAATTCAAAGATTTACATAATAGAAGAAGCCCAAGGTATTGTACTTGCTTCTAGAATTATAAACAAAATTTATGCCGTTGTCCAGATGAACGAGTTCTTGACAATCTAAAAAAATAGATTTGAGGAAACAGAATCGATTGCATATAAAAGAATAATTGTCAAAACCTGTAAACAACGAGGAAACTCAACTAGTGGTGCTTAAGCTATAAAGAAAACCCTCAAATAAGTATTGAAAAAATTGCAGTGGAACATGATTTACGAAATCAAAATACACAATACAATTAATGAATAAATAATTCCATACAAGATCCAACTCCACCAGGCATTGGATGAACATGATTTTGAAAATAGATTAAATTACTGTCGTTGGGATTGCAACAACCACATAATTTTTAATAATGGATGACAGACGAATCTACTTTCATAAAAATTATTTTGTAAATAGACATAATTGTAATTATTACGCCATGGAAAATCCATATAATTAGTAAGAAACAATCAGCATCGATGGAGTCTCAATGTTTGGGCTTGTTATTGGAACAGATTATTAGGACCCTATTTTTGGAAAACAATTTAAATGCAGTAAATTATTTAAATTTATTGCGAACCAACGTGCTACCATGGATTGAAGAATATCCCATTCGCTAATGAGGAAATATGGTTTCAACAAGAGGCGTTGCACATTCGGTCGGATGTGAAGTTTTAAATCAGCAATTTCCTGATCGTTGGATAGGTCGTTATGGGCCTATCAGGTGGCCATCTAGATCACCGATCTGACTTTCACGGACTATTTTTATGGCTACATTAAAAATGAAATAGAACATCGCCGACTACTCAGAAAATATGAGGAAAGAATTCAACAAGCTTTGTAATGTAACCCAACAAATGTTCATAATTACAACGTTCCTACAGACAACGATTGAATCAGTGCATTGAGAAAAGAATTTTTGAACCTTTATAATTTTTTAAGTGCACATTTGCATTGTTTGACTTACCTACTCTTGTTTGTTTTATTATTTCAATATTAAATTATTAGTTTATTTTAAAATATTAATAAAATAATTATTACTATTACTAATCTGATACTGTGACTAAATATGATCTATTAAATCGTTACGGTATAAAATAACTATAGAAAAATTATAAAAATGGAAATATTTTAAAAACTATACATTTTTGCATCAATGTATTTAGATAAAAGTTAGGTCTTTAAGAGTACTATTCTCCATATCAAAACATACAGGGTGTTCCATTTCAAATAAGAGAATAGATGTACGTTTAGTATGCTAAAGTTTCACACGGAGCAATCTCTCCCCTATCCAATATATCAATAAAACATTTACATCTTTCAAAACCTATTCCTGGCTTAATTATATCCCTGAACTCAACTTAGATAATATACCAAGAACTAATTTTTACTGTTAATCGTACATTCAGGAAAAAAGTATATTTCTGTTAAATAACTTGGCAACGTTGCATTTTATATGCACAAATGTATACATCGTTGAAAATCTTATTCATTAGACTATCCAAAAATGTAATGATGCATAGGGTGTTCCAATTAAAACCAAAAAATTGATACCCCCCTTCTTTTACGTATCACCCTGTAGGTGCTAAAATATTTTGAAGTTGTGAACCTACTGGAACAATATAACATTTCTATAAATGATTTTAATGAAAATCAAAACAATTTTCCGTGTGACCTTTAATATATTATTATATATTATAATATATATTATATTATATATTATACACTATATATTATATATTATATATTATATATTATATATTATATATTATATATTATATATTATATATTATATATTATATATTATATATTATATATATTATATATTATATATTATATATTATATATTATATATTATATATTATATATTATATTTATATATTATATATTATATTATATATTATATATTATATATTTATATATATATATTATATAATATTATATTATATTTATATATTATATATTATATATTTATATATATATTATATATTATATATTTATATATTATATATTATATATTATATATTTATATTATATATTATATATTATATATTATATATTATATATTATATATTATATATTATATTTATATATTATATATTATATTATTATAATTATTATTTATATATTATATATTATATTTATATTTATATATTATATATTATTATTATTATATATTATATATTATTATTATTATTATATATTATATATTATATTATATATTATATTTATATATTATATATTATATATTATATATTATATATTATATTATTATATATTTATATATTATATATTATATATTTATATTATATATATATATTATATATTATATATTATATATTATATATTATATATTATATATTATATATTTTAAATATATTATATATTATATAT